>NW_021025656.1:1105517-1122824 GCF_004153795.1 Camellia sinensis
CTTAATCGGCCTAAAAGTGTCATGCACTGATGGGGCTCCAAATTCGGAGGCTTTTTGAACTGAATTGCGCGATGAGGAAACGGGAAACTTTGCTTTGCAAAAGTGAAATATGTACGGATATCATGGTTAGTAGAGGCCGATCTTCGGATCGGGCGAGAGGGGGTGCTCATAGCTGACCTTCTCCAATCATACCCAAGTTGTCGAGCCGAGGCAACTTTGGTGATGACGGACACGTGGCCTTTGGCACCGAGTCAGGGTTTCCTAAATTCCCCCAAAATAAAATATTTAGGTGGCGACTCTGTATCTGGCAAAGCAGTCCATGTTTGGCACTTCTTTTCTAAAAATCTGTTTTTCTCAAAACGATTTGACGGATTTGGACTCTTTGGTTCAGATTAAGAACCGTGACAATTCGAGAGTCTGAACTGTAGTGAGCCCATATGAACAGAACGGGGGGACTCGTCCTCCCGGGGCGTTCGGGGACGTCTACACATAGCATGTTGCTTGTTGCACAACTTCATTCGACGAAAGATGGTAGTTGACCCTCTAGAGGATGATCCAAACTTAGCGAATGCCTTAGAAAATCAACCCCCAATGGGAGATGATTTTATTGAGACTGTTGAGACATCTAACGAGTGGACTGAGTGGCGGGATACATTTGCAATGCAATTGTACAACAATTGGTTGGCTAATGGAGGGGCTGGATAAAGATGGCTTTGTGTTTCTACTTTGCTTTGTTGTTAAACCATTTAAATTTGTGATATGCCATTGCTATGTACGTTTATGAATAATTGACATTGTGGATGTTGAATTATATTTGCAATGGTTGGTATTATGATATATATGTTTGTGAGTTATTTATATTTTATGGTAATGCATATGAAATGTTCAATTATTACTATAGGCATGGATAATGAGGTATCCAGTTCTCGTAAGAAGAAGAATGATAAGGTTGATTCATTAAAACAAAGACGAATATGGAGCCCACGTGAAGAGAACTGTCTAATTTCAGCCTTGTTGTTCATTGTGAATAATGGAATGAAAGTTGACAATTCTTTCAAGGCAGGCTATCTTATGAAATTGGAGAATAAAATGGCGGAGTTGTTACCTGGGATAGATTTACATGGCTCTCCCCATATCGAATCAAAGATTAAAATATGGAAGAAGCAATACAATTCTATGTCTGGTATGCTTGCTACTAGTGGGTTTGGATGGAATGATACTGAAAAAAGAATTGACGTAGAGAGTGATAATGTATGGGAGGCATATGTTCGGGTAAAGTTATCTCCTTTTGTTATTTACGTACTATTTCATATATGTATTTTAACCTTATGTTGAAGATATTAATTGGGATTAGTTGGTCATTGTAGAGGTACAATGATGCAAAACACCTGAGGAACAAAACTTTTCGACACTTCGATGAATGGATTCAAATATTTGGCAAAGATCGAGCTATAGAAGAGTTTTCTGAAGGCCCTGCTGATGCAGTTGAGGCTATGAATGCTAAGGAAGATGTGTTGTTGCATGGTCTTGCAGATAATGATACTTTTTTGGAACAAATGGGATTAAATAGTCAGACTGGTGAAGCAATGGTCTATTCAAACTCAGCAACTCAACGGCCTTCTAATAGTTCTACCAAAAAAAAAGACAAGAAAAGACCTAGAGCCAATGATGAAGTAGTTGAAGGGCTGACCATGCTTGCTAACAAGTTGGTGGATGTCTTGGGAACAACCAATGATAAGCTAGAATTCATTGGAAAAAGAATGGGGTATTCACATGATCTTGCATCTAAACGGGCATCACTAAACGATGAACTTACGAAGTTGCCAATTACTGTAGATGAAAGGTTAGATGCTTGTGAAATCATATCCCATGATGTCCAAAAGCTTGACATGTTCTTCAGCTTGACACATGATGATAGGCTAAGGTGGGTGATGAGGTTGTTAAGTAGGCATGCTCCATAATAAACTTGTTGCATTTCATTGAAGTATTTTCTTTTTGGCCATGATTTGACATGCATGGTAGGGAATGCTTTTTGTTTAGTCTATTATAAACTTGTTGATAGACTTAATTATTGCTTCTTTTGTGTATAAGCACCCGTATTTTGTTAACTATAATTGGGATGCTTTTTATATATTGTTTCTGTGGTTGGCTTCGTATAGTATCTTTGCTTTAGACTTCGGATCATAATAGAAATTGTGAAGTGTCCTTATTAGCACTTTTCCTTTATGGTGTTTATATTGCCACCTGATTGAATAATCGAATAATTGAAATTGTATATATTGCCTTTATGGTGTTTATAATTGAATAATTGAAATTGAAATTGTATACATTTTATGGTGTTTAATTGAAATTGTATATGGCCTTATTTGATAGGGCTTATTTCCAACTTATTTCAACTTTTAGCTTAATTTAAGCTATTTTGATGTGTTTGGTTCAGCTTAACGATACAGATTATAGCTTTTTGTAAGTCAAAAATCAACTTATTCTTTGAGTGGGGGAGGAGAAGCTTAATTTATAAGTAAAAAATCAGCTTATGTTCACAGCTATAAGGTATAAGCTGTTAAGCTATAATCTATAATCACTTTCCCACAGCTCTACCAAACGGGGCTTATATTGCCTTTCTGTGGTTGGCTTTGTTTTGTGTTTCCAAATTTCTGGTTATGACAAAGCAAAAAAATTCTGATAATAACATAACAAAGCAATCTATATCACAATTTTTTAATGTAAGGGTGTTCACAAATTGTGTTTTCAGATTTTGTTTGCTTTGAGGTTGTCATTTGATTTTTTATGATAATAAAATTGTGATTTTTTATATCAAGGGTTGTGATATATATTCTTTTTATACAAAAATCTAGCTACACTAAAAATCTAGCTAGATGTTTAGTTGAACACTTGAAAAAATTGGCATGACAAGGTAGAATTAGGCATGAAGTCAAAAAAATCTGTGACGCATGAAGTCAAGAACTTTGTCATGTTATTATCACAATTGCTACCTTGTCCTGATCTACTAGAATTAGGCATGAAGTCAAAAAAAATTCATACTTGGTGCATTCATGGTATTAATTATATTTAATAAAGTAAAAAAAAAAATTAAAAATCTCAATTACAAATTAAAATAAATTTATGTAATATTTATTAATATTCTATTTATTTAATATTTTAAAAGTTCTAGTAAACAAATTAAATAAAATTTATAATTTAGATTTAATATTCTTATTATTTAGTAAATAATTCAAAAGGGAAAAATAGTCTTTTAAACATTTATCATTCTCCATAATATCCCAAACAAACATGAGATTTAATAGAATAGTCCAATCCAGACCTCTAATCCCATGACTAAACAAATATAGGATACAAATCCAGTCCGACCAAATAGTCCAGGGACAATGTATCCTAGGACTAACAGTCCGATGGATTACAATCCCCCCTTATCCAGTCCGTCCAAACAAACGCACCAGGGTGTGTTTGATTGGGGGGACTATTTACTGTGCGGATTGTAATCCGGGGAAAGCATCCAATCCGCCGTTTGTTTTTTTTTAGTCCACCGGACATGGAGTCCGGTCGGACTCCTTATTCCCCCTATATGGGGACTATTGTATCCTGGGGGGTATGGGACAATTTTTTGGAGACTATTCATTTGTTCGGATTAAGTGGTAAAATGACCATTTTGACCATCTACTATTTAATTATGTATTATATTTAATAAAATTCAATAAAATTTAAATGTCTCAATTTAAAAATAAAATAATTTTATTTAACTTTTTATTGATGTTTTATTTATTTAATTTTTTAAAAATAATTTTTTATCTTTTATATTTTTTTATTTTTAGTGAGTACTTTTTAAATTTTAAGTAATTTTTTTATTTTTTTAGATGGACTTTACTTTGATTTATCTAAATAGCAAAATATTTGTGAAAAAATATTTTAAAAAGTTAATGAATATACAAAAATACGAAAATATACTAAATTTTCATATTTTTTATATATTTTTTGGTATTTAGTGTATTTTTTAAAAATATTTTTCACAAGTATTATACTTTTTAAATGTGTTTATATTAGATGTGTCTTTAAATGTGTTTATATTAGATGTGTTTAAAAATTAAAAAAAAAAAAAATTGCTTAAAATATTAAAAAAGTTAAAATATAAAAAATAAAAAATAAGAATTTTCTAAAAATTATTTTCTGAAAATTGGAACCAAACAAGCTAAATAATGCTACATTGGAGGTTTTTGATACAGCTATTAAAATATATTGGATTCGTTTGGAAAGTGGATTGGTTTTTTAGTTTTTTAATTATTTTAGTCTGGGGCTAAAAAATTTCGTTTAGGAATGACTTTTTGATTTTTTAAACTTTTTGTGAGAGAAAGAATATAATAATTATGAATTTGGTGTGATATTTTGTCTTATTTGATTAAAAAATCTATTTTTTTTTTATAGCTAAAATAGCTCCAAACCCAACCCAAACCAACCCAACCCCTCTTTTCAAACGAAATCATTATAAATTGTAACTTAACAGATTATAAAATACAGTATTAATTAGACGTTATTAATCTACTTAGTTTAACTACTAAATTATAAATTTAAGTTATTTAGTAGTGTTTGCAATTTAAAAATAAAATAATTTTGTTTAACTTTTTATTGATGTTTTATTTATTTAATTTTTTTAAATAATTTTTTATAGATATTTTATTGATGTTTTATTTTAAAATTTTGTTTACAATTTATTTAATTTCATTATTTAAATTTTAATAGATGTTTTATTTAATTTCATTATTTAATTATTATTATTTTTAAAAATAAATTTATTTAAAATTTTAATTAAAAAAATAACATATATTTTTATTGATATTTTTATTTATTTTATTTTAAAAAAATAAATTTATTTAATCGTGTATAAACTAAAATAAAATAAGATTTTATTTAATCTAGCTAAAAAATTAAAATATTAAAGATATGTTTAATATTGCTATTCCTTAGTAAACAATTAAAAAATGGTAGAATAGTCATTTGTTCATTTATCATATCTAGTTCGCCTAACCAAACGTTGGATTTACTAAAAGTAGTCATTTCCAGACATCTATTCCCATGAAAAAATAAACACATGATACATATCCAATCCAACAAAATACCGGGGGATTCACAATCTCAGGACTCAAGTCCAATGGATTCTAATCCTCCCTTATCCAGTCCGTCCAATCAAACACACCCTAAGGAGTTTGTTTAGAGTGTTACGTTATTTAAATTTAGGAAAAGTGCACTAAAGCGATTTTTAGTGTGTTACATTAGAGTATTATGTTGTTAGAGTATTACGTTGTTGTTCGTAATATGAGATTTGTTTCAAAATTAGAAAAAATTCAAAAACTCTATAGTGCGGATTGCTCAAACCCACTTTTATCTCTAAAAAATTAAAGTCAAGTGTGTAAATGACTACCATGTTGTGTAATTTCTACTTTAGTGGGATCTTTTGGTTCATAAAAACAAATTGAGGACTGAACCGTTCATAAGATCACATTTTACGATTTATTGATATTTCCCAAATTATTAATTATAATAAATTTATAATTTTAATTAGGAAAATTTACCTATAAATCCTATCTTGGGAAATGATGATCCATTTAATCTCAAAAATTTTCTTATAGACCAATTAGTCTCATTGATTTTAGAAAAGTAAATTTAACATATTATTTGAAAATTAAATTTACAGCTATACCCTTATTTCTATTATTTTTTTCTCCTTTTTTCTTTCATGTTAGAAAGATAAGATACACGATATATGATAATCAAATTTGAGATGAATTTTTATATAGGAATCTTTTTTATTTAGAAAACATTTCAAAAAAAAAATACAAAAGTAATTTGAAATATGGGATTCTTCAAACATTCTAAAAGAATATAGGATTCTTCAGATATTTCAAAATGAGTACAAAATCTCCTTAGTAAGATTTGGACAAATGTATAATTTAAGCTATACCACTCAAACGTAACACTCTAACGTAATATTCCAAAAAAAAAAAAATCTTTAGTGTTCTTTTTTCAAACTTAACACTCTAATATAACACTCCAAAAAAAATTCCTTAGTGCAATACTCCAATGTAACACACAAAAAAACTATTCAGTGTACTATTTCTGTCACGACCCTAACCAGCCCCTACAGGTTTAGTATCATGACTGGCCAGTAATCACGGATTACCTACGACCTCTATACAAATATCCAACCAATATTAAATACAGGGCTTAACGGAAGCAAAGTAAATATGGAAGAAGCCCATCGAGCCGTGCATAAATGAAAAGAGTTTACAGTAGCACTGTTTAACCATTCCAAAGGTACGTACTTATATATTACAAAAGCTTTCAAAAAAGGGAAAAAAAATAAAACAAACAGAGGTTCAACCACAATTCAACTAGACAAAAAACATACAAAAAAAAACCCCTTTACCAAAATTTAGCTAAGAGTTCGTAACAAAATTAGGGGGGGGGGGGGGAGGGGGGGTTAGGCTTGCTTGGCTCGACATGAGCCCAAGTGGCTCCATCTTGAGAGCTCCACAAAAGGCTGACCACGGGATGAATCCAAGGCAAGCTCTATCCTTGATGTTCACCTACAAATATATAAATTTAAATAGTTAGCTGATGCCTAATGAGTAATAACAAGATAAATAGGTTATATGAATGAAGTTTCACAACAGTACAAATAACAATTAGATTAGCCATCATATCAATCCTTCGCAATAAACAAAATCATTGATCGATAACATATTCAATACAATTTCGATTTCAATTTAATTCTCAATGATCTGTGTTATCCTAATAACAATTCTCATTCAATAACAAATTACATGGTACATCCAATAGAGTAACAATGTATTAGTAGCAATGGGGCCTTGAGGGTCAATCAATATATATATCTGTAGACGTCCCCGAACGTCCCGGGAAAGATCCTGTTTTGTTCATTGGGCTCACTACAGCTCGGACTCAAAGTCACGGTCCTGTATCTAATCTCGCTGAGTGCAATGCAAGACCGATGGATCATCAAAAAGTCCAAATCTGGCAAATCGTTTTGAAAATTTGATTTTTTAGAAAGAAGTGCCAAACATGGACTGCTTTGCCAGATACAGAGTCACCACCTAAATATTTTATTTTGGGGGAATTTAGGAAACCCTGACTCGTGCCTAAGGCCACGTGTCCGTCATCACCAAAGTTGCCTCGGCTCAGGAACTTGGGTACGAAAGGGGAAGGTCATGCAATGAGCACCCCCGCTCGCCCGATCAAAGATCAGCCTCTACTAACCATGATATCGAGTTTTGAAAACATTATGCGCTCTTATTCCAGTTATTAGCCTAGAATTACTATGTGATGCACACAACATCACAAGTATAGACTAGATTGCCTAAGTTGGAACAAAGCATCGCATATCCGTTTGTTTTTAAAATGGATTGAAGTTTGCTACTCTCAAGTAGGCTAAAACATGGGTTTCGACGAATTATTCCAATTCAAACAACCCAACCTTCACCCACAAGCATTCAGGCAGTTATATCACATAAGCACATAGCCTCATGGCAAGCATGCTATCATGGCAGTCACTCACACGCATGCAAGGATGCTAAAGCATAAACACTTACCGAGTACTCCGAGCCAAAGAAAAAAGCTAATTAGAAATCATGCATAAATCCTAACTATACTAAGAATGCCTAATGCAACACATGCAAAAATGCAACTACGATAGGCTCGGCTATTCTAAGATGCATATGAGATGCAACAATCGATACATGTATTCAACTTTGAATTGAAATACAATGCAGTTAGCATGATGCGCGCCAAGCCCGGTACATGCAAAACAGATGAATGGATGCAAACATACGAGCATAAGGATGCTAATTTAAACATGCCCTAAAACTAACCATCATAAGCTGGTAAATAAAAGAGAGAAAGACGTGGGGTTGGAGGACATACATCACACACACGCACGCTTGTTACAACATTGCCCTCCTCAGAGGGTCCGAATAAATAATACACAACCGAATGAATAACGAATTACAGCTAATTATTACAAAACCCTAATTAATTAACAAATTAACTAAAATAAATAAGCTAGCATGCAAAACATATGAAATGGACTACCTCAGCTCGGTCTTGAATGATAAGGAATACATGCATGCCGAGTCGCCTTGCCGAAAAATCCATCGCGATGCCCCGATTTGCCTCTGTTTGCAACTGTTCCCAGAACACTGTTCAAAACTCCAGAAGGTTGAAACTCCACCATGCTGTAGGGATACTACTGACAGTTTTTGCTGTTGGTTTCCGGTTTGTTGCAACAGAGAGCAAGAAAGGGGCATGGCAAAGTATTTTCAACATAATGTGTGCACGACCACTCTCCCCGTCATTGCATAAGCTCTAGGGAGTGTAGTCCTCGATCCTCGTGCACCAATCACGCATCTCGATGCATGATAGCCAAGGAGTCGGATTGCAGACTCGATGTAAAATGAATGCACATATAAACACAACAAGGCCTAAACTCCATCATGGGTAATCCGGAGTGTCGGCGATCGAGAATCGAGGCACGTTTCGTCACTTGAATATGAAACGTCCCTCGTTTCCCGTGTCTGGACTAAACCCTACTCCAAACCACAATGCAATACACATGGCATGCATGAATACAACTCTAACATGTAACCTAAACATAATGCCACTAAATGATGCAAGCATGCAAATTATGATATGCAAACATGCTACTAGCATACACAATGCTATGAAATAATCAATGGCATTCTCAATGCATCGAATGAAACTATATGGCATACGCAATGCACACATGGAGACTAACAATGAAATGATCAAGGCATACACAATGCAATGGTCAATCATGCAACAACATGGATTATATGGCATATACAATGCAAGATGGACTTAAACTAAAATGAATAGACTCAACCACACTCAAATCAGTGGCCAAACATGATGAAATTAGGCAACGAAAACACATGCAAATATACACAAATGCAAGGGACCAAACCTAAGACACCAAATGCAACTCTACCAAAGCATGGCAAGGGCTGAAATATGGCATACAATCCACATTTTTCAGCTCTGAAATGACATGCAAGATGGTCCCGAATCATGTAAACACCTCACACAATGCATGCTAGAATGGCCCGGATACCGAAACTAGTGAAGTGCATTACACTAGAGGTACACAAAGCAATGCTCAAATGACCCAACCAGCCCCAAACAGTCCCTATGCAGGTCTAAGACAGTAGGAAAATGGTCTAAAATGATGGCTCAAAATGCATAGAAATGAAGCTCATGCAATGGTCCATAAATGAGGTATTTAAGCACGACTCTCAAACAAACATTTAAAGAGTGGAAAACATGGGAATATGACACAAGTATAGGCTCTGAAATGACATGCTCAATGGCCCCAAAACATGAAAACACCTCAGTATAAGCATGCAATAGGCTTCAAAACTCAAGGCTAGCGCAAGGAGTATCACTACAACCATGCATAGCAAGCATCATTTGACCATGAGGCATAAAAATAGAGCTAAGACAGTCCAAAACATGCACAAAATCAGTTTAAGGCATGGCCAAAAAGTGCTGAATCAAAGACCAAAATAGCATGCAATACAAGTTAGTGAAGAGGATTTACACTACAAGTATTGAAGCATTCAAGAGGTCACTAAACCAGCAAAATTCAGAGGTATGACATGCCAAATAAAGCCCAAAAACTCATTGAAACATGGTCAACACATGCAGAATGACATGCTCATTTGATAGGCTATGAAGAGGGTTGTTCTACACATGCAAGAGACACACCCAAGGGTGACAAAACCAACTCTGGAAGGAGCCTATGAAGGCCCTAAAAGTCACTGAAAAGGCCTGAAATAAGGCTTGGAGGTGTGCAAATAAGGGCTCCTTTGTTAGCCAAATATGCTAGGAAACAAAATAAGGGGAGAGGGGGTCACCCTCTCTCATTTTGGCACTCAAAATAGCATGCTAGCCACTGAAATCCACTGATTTCAGTGGCTAGAAGGCCGATTTGCAGTGGGCTTAGAAAGCCAAACAGAGGTCAATGCAAAGGCCCTAATGCATGGCTCAAAATAAGGCAAAATGAAGTGCAAGGGGGTAGATGACCCCAACAGAAAATTGATCTTAAACAAACATGTTAAGGACCTCAAAATAAGACTTTTTTCAGTTTAACACCAAAGCTCGAAAATGCTTGCAAGTATTGCTAAAAGATGAAGCAAAATAAAACTCAAAAGAGGAATAGGGTGTTACCCTTGTAGCTCAGCAACTCAGCAGCTTCTGGACAAAAAATGTAGCTCCTTAGGACCTCTCAAGACCCTCCAAGAAGCTTAGGTTGGTGTTGGAGGGGTTAGGCTAGGAGATGATGTGCAAAGGGCCAAAAACTTCACACTTTCTAAGCCTAAAGGGAGAGATATAGAGGGAGATAGATGTATATGCCTTAGAGAATTTAGAACCCTCTAAAGGAAGGGAAGGCCTTCCTTTATAGCCAAGAGGGTCCAAAGCTTCTCAAAGAAGCTAAACAAACAAGCTTAAAGATCCCCATACACGTGTATGGAGGATCATTCTGTGCCTTCCAGTTGGCACAACTGGCACAACTCACAGACAGCAAGACTAAGGGAGGCAGGCCGACCAGTTTCAGGTGGTCGGCCGACCCCTTCCCCTGGTCGGTCGACCAGTTCAAAAGGTCCAAGCTCAAGAAAAGTGGTCGGCAACCCTAAATGGTGTCTCCAATTGAATGCAAGCTAGTGGTGTGGTGAGAGACCAACAATTGTGGCCCAAAGTGAAAGGAGACTAGCTTCCTGTCAAGAAAATCGGCAGGCGGGAAAAAGTGGTCCCCAAGGAGAAAAGGTGGTCTCCCACCTTGTACCACCTTTCAAAACAATGAAAATAGGGTCCATGCCAAAAATAATCAAGACGGATGCAAAACGAGGGTTCGAGGGCCAAAACGCGCAGCCGGGTGCCCCGAAAACTGACTGTTAAGCATTGAAAGTGGTGGTGCAACCACAAAGGTGGTCTCCCGAGCCACAGTGTCCCTCTAGAGAGAGGAAACAAGGTGTGTGCCAAAAATCGGGCAAACGGAGAAAGTTAAGCAGTCCTGAACCGAGGCGCACGGCCGACGGCTCCGAAAATTGGAAACTGGTCTCCAAACGGGAACAGTGGTCTACAACCACGAAAAGTAGCGTACGGCCACTGAGAGATGGTCTACGAGACCTCTCCCTCCCTTCGGGAACAGAAAACAGAATCTGGTTCGCAAACCGAGGCAAAACACAATAGAGACCCGAAGTCCGGAGGCAAGGCTCTCAGCCGAGACTCCGAAACTCAGAACGAGCACGACATGCGCAATCACCGAGCGCTCAATTGATGACGTCTGAGTCTTAAGTTCAGTCAAAAATGGAGTGTCTACAATATCATATTCAATTATCCAATGGGCCACGGTATTGTCTCTCCAGGGCGAGGGCCAATGGGCCATGATATTAATCCCCCAGGTAAGGGCTATTTAACAATGAGCCGTGGTATTGATTTCCCCCAGGCAAGGGCCTATTTAGCATGGGCCATGGTATGTTTCCCCCAAGGGGAGGGCCTATTAACAATGAAGCACGTATTGTTTTCCTCGGGCGAGGGCCTATTAACAATGGGCCACAGTATGTTTTCCCCCAGGCGAGGGCCTATTAATAATGCGTCACAGTATTGTTTCTCCTGAGCGAGGGCCTCACTAAAGGATGCCACAAGTTTACTTTCATAAATGAACTTCATTCATTAGTAAAAATTAGTACTTCAATAAACCCAATCAGTCAATCATGTATCGATTTCGATAACAATAACATTTTTGAAAAAAAAATATCACTTGAACATATCTTTATAAAGTTATTACTCACCGTGGTTTTGTTGTCACTAAGCCTTGAACGCCCACCTAAACAAAACACATAACAAAATGCAATTGAAACTTCATTTTCTTAATTCAATTCTCTTTATGTGTTTCTAACTTATTCTATGATTATAGGAGTCCAAATGGTGCCTAAGTATGCTTGAAGTGACATAAGGATGCAAATATGCACTCAAAAGAGTTCTCATTTTGCTGAAAATAGAGTCCACGCTCAGCCGCAACTTCCCACGCTCGAGCGGAGGATAAAAACAAAGGTGGTCGCTCCGAACGTGTTTTCCTCGCTCGAGCGGTCTACAAAAGTATTGGTTACATGAAATTCTTGCTCGATGGTCGTTCGAGCGGAAGACTGAGAAAAAAGGGTCCTCGCTCGAGTGCCACTTTGGTCGCTCGAGTGACCTGCAAAATTTCAAAAAACTTCTGGGGGCTCGATTTTCATGCTCGACGGAGATTCCCTCACTCGAGCAGACAACACGCATTCTGGAATTTCCAGAACTGCATTTGAAGTTCAAACATGGTATTCAAAGTCTCAAATCTTGGGTTTTTGGTACAAAAACATGAGAATCATTATATAACAATGAAATACTACTTCAATTTGAACCCATTTGTTCAAAACCATGGTATTTCCCAACCAAAGACTTCAACCTCAAATATATAAATAAGGTTAACTCAAATTGAATGTATATTTCTTCAAAACATGTTCAAAATATAATCTAGTGACATGAGAAGCATGAAACATGAGGGATTCTCCAATTAAGGTGTAAATGTGCCATGCATATAGGAATTTCATGAATTCTAACTCAAATTATGCATGCATGTGTATAACTCAACTCCAATTCATCATATTCATAACAACTCATGCTCAACCTATTCAAATTCAACCAAATGATCCTATAACTCCATGAACTTAGTTTCCTACATGATTCAATTCTAAGAATTTAGGATGAATCTCCTACCTAATGTGTAAATTCAAGTGTATTATAGCTCCAACCCTTTAATCTTTCACAATTCTCTACAAGCTCTTTGCTTCTCTCTAAATATGTTGAGCTGCTCCCTCATTCCCTTTCAATTCTCAGCCAAGAGTTATAAAAATGAGCCTATAAGCTTAATTAGGGCCTTATATAGGGTGTGATTAAGTTAGCCTAATCGAATGTGATTAAGATATTAATTAAGGCTTAATTTTTAACTAATTCAATCAGTTTATATTCTAATTATTTTGAATCCAAATCAAATTTCAATTAAAGTTGCCATAAAATTCTTAGGCCTCGTTTGGCAAGTGACTTTTTTAACCAAAAAGCCAACAACCCATACCAAAAGTCAAAGATTCCCTTTTCTTTCTACTTTTTGCACATCTTTTCGTAAAAAGCCAAAAAGTCATCCCAAACATACTAGTTTTTTTTACATTAACATTTAGCTAAAAAGTCAAAAAGTTACTAAAAAAAAACCTGTTAGCCTATTGGGCTAGTCAATTTCGATTTTTGAAGTCGTTTAGGCTCTCAATTTCCAACTCTAAGTTGTCAATTTAAACAGATATTCCATATGTCAACAGATAATTTATAGAATTAAACAGTTAATCCACACAGTAAGCACATAATCATGCAATTAAAACTCATTAAAATTATATAATGTACTAGTTTGGAGGTCGGGGTCGTCACACTTTCCAAACGTAACACTCCAATATAACACTAAAAAAAAACTCCTTAATGTAACACTTCAATGTGACCACACATATAATAATATAATAATAAATAAATAATAATAAATAATAATAATAATAATAAACTTCCTTAGCGTACTCTTCTAAACGTAATACTTTAATGCAAACTCCAAAAAAATATGTGGAATTCTTCAAACCATTTCAAAAGGAGTACAAATTCCTTAGTAAATTTTGAGTAAATGTATAATTTCAAATTGTGAGTATTACGTTTGGAAAAATTACATTAAATAGTTTATTTAGTATTTTTGTGTGTGTTACGTTGGAGTATTACGTTAGGGATTACATTAATTGGAGTGTTACGTTCAAGAAAATACACTAAGAAGTTTTTTTTTGGGAGTGTTACAATGGAGTTTTACGTTTAGAAAAAATACACTAAATAGTTTTTTTTTTTAAGTATTACGTTATTACGTTTGGGAAAAGTGCACAAAGAATTTTTTAATGTGTTACATTAGAGTGTTATGTTATTGAGTGTTATATTTTTTTCGTAATGTGGGATTTGTTGCAAAAGGAAGAAAAATTTAAAACCTCTATAGTGCGGGTTGCTTAAATGTGTAATTTTACATTTAGAGAAACCCACATTTATTCTTAAAAAATTAAACCCAAATATATAAGGGTGTGTTTTGGTAACATTTACGTTTTCAGTTTATATTTATAAAAAATTTTATAAATTGGTTTTTGTTTATTTTTAAAAAAAAACATAAACTACAAACGCGTTTGGTAAGTGGCAAAATATTTAAAATATAAAAAAAGAGTGAAAAATGACAAGTGGCGGCGGAAGATGAGGTCGAAAGTGGTGACGGTAGGTGGTGGGGTGGCTGTGGTAGTGGTGGCTTAGTGATGGGTGGGAGGGTGACGGTGACGGGGTGGTAGTAGCGAGTAGGTGGTAGGTGGTGGTGGTGGTGGTGGTGTGGTGGTCGGGTGGTGGGTGGCAGTGGCAGGTGGGTGGTGATGGCGAGTGGTTGGTGGTGGTGGCGCGTGGGTGATGGTGGCGGGGGTGGTTGGATAGGTGGGTGACTGGGCGGGTGGTGGGTGGTAGCGAGTGAGGTGGTGGTAGTGGTGGTGGGGTGGGGTGCAGGTAGGGGTGCAGATGGCGGGTGGGTGGTGATGGTGGGTGGGTGGATGGGGTGGGTGGGTGACGGTGGCGGGTGGTGGGTGGTACGAGTGGGTGGTGGTGGTGGTGGCGGTTGGTGATGGTGGTGGTGCGGTGTGGCGGTGGTCGGTGGGTGGCGGTGGCGATGGCGGGTGGTGGTGGGTGGTGGGTGGTGGCGGGTGGTGGTAGGGTGGTGGGTGGTGGCTGGGTAGATGAGGGTGTGGTGGGTGGGTGGGTGACGTGCGGGTGGTAGTGGGTGGGTGGCTGGTGGTGGTGGTGGTGGCAGTGGGATGGTGAGTGGCGGTGGCAAGTATGTGGGTAGTGTGGCGGGCGTGGATGGTAGTGGTGGTGGTGGGTGGTGGTGGTGGCAGGTGAATGGCAGGTGGGTGGTGTGTGGTGTGGTGGTGGTAGTGTGGTGAGGAGTAGGTGGTGGCGGCGAAATGCGTGGCAGGCTGGTGAGTGGTGGTGGCGGAAGACGGCGGTGGAAAATGGTGGCGGGTGGTGGCTAGTGTTGGGTGGTAAAAAAAAAATTAAAAACTCAAAACGGAACACCATTTTTTGTATTTTTATTTTTTTGGCCAAATTTAATAAACTGAGACCACTGATTTATAAATCAAAAAATTTTACCAAACAAGTTTTTTGAGTTTTTAAAATTTTGTAAATATAAACAGAAAATTGAAAACGTAAGTGTTACCAAATAGCACCTAAGTGATTGCCTTCTGTGTAATTTTCACTTTAATAGGACTTTTAGGTTCATAAGAAAAAGGGGAATTTTTTTAAGGTCCCTAATAAGAGTAATTAACAGCATAAAGGACACCAAAAATAGGAATGATGTCTCAGGTCCCTCACTAACGACAGGCGCGTTTTTAATTTTTTTTTTGGATCAAAATACCTTTCACAGATCAACATAGAATGCTCAACTCGATTGCATTCCGACGACTCAATTCATTCCAAACATCCAACCATTTTCATGAGTAAGAGAACATGAGAATTAGGGTTTTCACTATCATCTTCATGTCGCCATTAACGGTTTCATTATCTTCTGCCAAACTCTTTTCAATTCGTTCCTTCACAAATTCTCTAACCCGTTTTCATTGTTCATCGTCATCTCAGTTCATCTTCATCTCATTGCATCTTCATCTCAAAGCCATTTCAGTTCGAAATTAGGGTTTTCATCATCACTCTGGTAAGTTTTCTCCAATCCAACTAGTTTTTCTCCGAAACACAATTGACTAGCCTTCCATTAATTAGGATTTCAATTTCGTAATAAAAACCTACATGAATTTGAAAAATGTATTTCTCTAAGTTTCGAACTTATTCTTGAAGATGTTTATGTGATTTTGTCTGTAAATTTCTCTGTCATTTGAATTTCTCTTGGTATTTGCTTGATCTATGTGTTTTCTTTGAATTTTCTCTGGCATGTTTATTCCCCCATTTGTTTCTGGTTATTCCATATTTTTTTCTGGTTTTCTGTAAATTTCTCTGGCATTTTCATATTATGGAATTCATAATTTTTTTTGGCTTGCCATGTTTAATTTTCTCTGGCTTGCCATGTGTAATTTTCTCTGGTATGTTTATTTTGTTACATTCTTAAATTTTCTATGGCCACATCACTTTTCTCTTTTGTGTGGTTCTGTCATGTTTCCATTTTCTCTAGTTGTTTGTAAATTTCTCTAGCATTTTCATATTATGGAATGCACACGTGTTTAATTTTCTCTAGCTTACCATGTGTAATTTTCTCTGGTATGTTTATTTTGTTTCCATTCTTGAATTTTCTCTGGCCACATCACTTTTCTCATTTGTGTTGTCTGTTATGTTCAATTTTCTCTGGTTGTCTATAAATTTCTCTGGCATTTTCATATTATGGAATGAACATTTTTCTCTAGTTTGCCTTGTTTAATTTTCTTTGGCATATATGTAATATTTTCTGGCTTACCATGTGTAATTTTCTCTCTGATATGTTTATTTTGTTCACACTTGAATTTTCTATGGCAACATTCATTTTTCTCCTTTGTGTGTGTCTGTCATGTTCTATTTTCTTTTGGTTGTCTGTAAATTTCTCTGGGATTTTTATAATTATGGAATGCATATTTTCTCTGGCTTGCCTTGTTAATTTTCTCTGGCATATATGTAATTTCTCCTAACTTGCCAGTGAATTTTCTCTGGTATATGTTTAGTTTGTTTCATTCTTGAATTTTCTCCGGCCACATCACTTTTATCCCTTGTGTGTGTTTGTCATGTTCCATTTTCTCTTGTTGTCTGTAAATTCTGGGATTTAATGTTGACATCTTTATGTTTTCATTGTCTAAAAATGACGAAACGTAAACAGCAAAACAACCATAAACACCAAGTAAGAAACAGAAACTCTATAAATAAGATAATCTAATTTGAATATTTTTAAAACTAACTATACCTATAATTTGTATGCAGTGTGGATTGTGGCTCCTTCATCTTGCTACATAATGAGACAATATAGCAACCATGAACTATCAGCTCAACATTGTAAAACAAGACGTAAGGTTCACGAGGCAGAAAATCATAGAGAGATTTGCGACCGAAATTGGCCCGGTCATGGACAGATCTCTCTCAAAATGAAAGAGG
>NW_021025656.1:1132293-1180198 GCF_004153795.1 Camellia sinensis
GTTTATATTTACAAAAATTTTATAAACTAGTTTTTGTTTATTTTTAGAAAAACATAAACTACAAACGCATTTGGTTTAGACAAAAATGTTTAAAAAAATTTAAAAATATAAAAAAGAGTGAGAAATGCCCAGTGGTAGCAGGTGGTAGGTACTGGTGAGGGGTGGTGGCGGAAGATGGCGGTGGAAAATGGTGGCGGGTGGTGGCTAGTGTTGGGTGGTAAAAAAAAAAATTAAAAACTCAAAACGGAAACACATTTTTTGTATTTTTATTTTTTGGCCAAATTTATAAACTGAGACTACTGATTTATAAATCAAAAATTTTACCAAACAAGTTTTTGAGTTTTTAAAATTTTTGTAAATATAAACAGAAAATTGAAAACGTAAGTGTTACCAAATAGCACCTAAGTGATTGCCTTCTGTGTAATTTTCACTTTAATAGGACTTTTAGGTTCATAAGAAAAAGGGGAATTTTTTTTAAGGTCCCTAATAAGAGTAATTTACAGCATAAAGGACACCAAAAATAGGAATGATGTCTCAGGTCCCTCACTAATGACAGGCGCGTTTTTAATTTTTTTTTTGGATCAAAATACCCTTCACAGATCAACATAGAATGCTCAACTCGATTGCATTCCGACGACTCAATTCATTCCAAACATCCAACCATTTTCATGAGTAAGAGAACATGAGAATTAGGGTTTCACTATCATCTTCACTGTCGCCATTACGGTTTCATTATCTTCTGCCAAACTCTTTTCAATTCGTTCCTCACAAATTTCTCTAACCCGTTTTCATTGTTCATCGTCATCTCAGTTCATCTTCATCTCATTGCATCTTCATCTCAAGCCATTTCAGTTCGAAATTAGGGTTTTCATCATCACTCTGGTAAGTTTTCTCCAATCCAACTAGTTTTTCTCCGAAACACAGTTGACTAGCCTTCCATTAATTAGGATTTCAATTTCGTAATAAAAACCTACATGAATTTGAAAAATGTATTTCTCTAAGTTTCGAACTTATTCTTGAAGATGTTTATGTGATTTTGTCTGTAAATTTCTCTGTCATTTGAATTTCTCTGGTATTTGCTTGATCTATGTGTTTTCTTTGAATTTTCTCTGGCATGTTTATTCCCCCATTTGTTTCTGGTTATTCCATATTTTTTTCTGGTTTTCTGTAAATTTCTCTGGCATTTTCATATTATGGAATTCATATTTTTTTTGGCTTGCCATGTTTAATTTTCTCTGGCTTGCCATGTGTAATTTTCTCTGGTATGTTTATTTTGTTACATTCTTAAATTTTCTATGGCCACATCACTTTTCTCTTTTGTGTGCTTCTGTCATGTTCCATTTTCTCTAGTTGTTTGTAAATTTATCTAGCATTTTCATATTATGGAATGCACACGTGTTTAATTTTCTCTAGCTTACCATGTGTAATTTTCTCTGGTATGTTTATTTTGTTCCATTCTTGAATTTTCTCTGGCCACATCACTTTTCTCATTTGTGTGTGTCTGTTATGTTCAATTTTCTCTGGTTGTCTATAAATTTCTCTGGCATTTTCATATTATGGAATGAACATTTTCTCTAGTTTGCCTTGTTTAATTTTCTTTGGCATATATGTAATATTTTCTGGCTTACCATGTGTAATTTTCTCTGATATGTTTATTTTGTTCCACACTTGAATTTTCTATGGCCACATCATTTTTCTCCTTTGTGTGTGTCTGTCATGTTCTATTTTCTTTGGTTGTCTGTAAATTTCTCTGGGATTTTTATATTATGGAATGCATATTTTCTCTGGCTTGCCTTGTTAATTTTCTCTGGCATATATGTAATTTCTCCTAACTTGCCATGTGTAATTTTCTCTGGTATATGTTTAGTTTGTTTCATTCTTGAATTTTCTCCGGCCACATCACTTTTATCCCTTGTGTGTGTTTGTCATGTTCCATTTTCTCTTGTTGTCTGTAAATTTCTCTGGGATTTAATGTTGACATCTTTATGTTTTCATTGTCTAAAAATGACGAAACGTAAAAGCAGCAAAACACCATAAACACCAAGTAAGAAACAGAAACTCTATAAATAAGATAATCTAATTTGAATATTTCTTAAAACTAACTATACCTATAATTTATATGCAGTGTGGATTGTGGCCTCTTCGTTTGCTACATAATGAGACAATATAGCAACCATGAACCTATCAGCTCAACATTGTCCAAACAAGACGTAAGGTTCACGAGGACAGAAAATCATAGAGAGATTTGCGACCGAAATTGGCCGGTCATGGACAGAACCAATTGAAATATCACCAAAAGAAGAACTAAAAGTATAATAGTGAAAGCATACTAGTGAAATGAAGACAATGTACACAATGTAATTAGAAATGACCCTTCAAATTTTTTTTTCCCGTACATTGAAGAAATGATGTTTTTGACATATATGTATATATATTGTTTTAACTAATGTAAATTTCATAACTATCAATGGTTAAATATTTTTTTTATAATGCATATTTAGTGGTGATTATCAACACAATCCACGCAAAGAAAATTGTCTAAAGAAATTTTTCTTGTATGAAGTTACCAGAATTTCACAAAAAAATTTAACTCGTATCGTGCCAAAAGGGTGCCTATATAGTCATGTAATCTGTAATGCATTGTGTTGGTACAAAAGAATCATCAAATTCAAAAAACACAAAGCGCACAGTAATTTTTTCTGCTATTGGCAAATTTCTCTGGATGAATTTGAAGCTTCAAACACAATGCACAGAGAATTTTCTGTGCTAGTGGCAAATTTCTCTAGTTGAATTTGATTGGTATTATGAACACACTGCCTATAGTATGTTTCAACAAACATAATACATACTGTAATTTTCTACGCTATTGGCAAATTTCTTTGGATGAATTTGACCTCACAAGACACAATGCACATTTCAACACACACAATACCCATAGTAAATTTCTCTTCTATTGGCAAATTTTTCTAGATGAATTTGACTAGTATGAAATTACCAAAAATTCACAGAGAAATTTAACTCGTATCGTGCCAAGAAGGTGCCTATATGATCATGTAATTTGTAATGCACTGTGTTGGTACGAAACAATCATCAAATTCAAAAAACACAATGCACATTGTAATTTTCTCTGCTATTGGCAAATTTCTCTAGATGAATTTGCCACAATGCACATAGTAAATTTCTCTGGATGAATTTGATTGGTATTATATATGCACTGTCCAAAAAGTACATTTCACAAAACAAAATACACAAAGTAATTCTCAAATGTATTATTCAATCAATAAATGTAATATCCTCAACTATTTAACAAAGGTTCCTTGTATGTCCTCTTATTATGGCGATCATCCTATCACATCGATTACATTTAATCACCCTTTTAAACTCTTCAGTAGAAGCAATTTTGTTCTTCTTTGGCCTCCTGGCTGGTCTCTTACTCAATGCAAGTAAAATCATAGCATCATCAATTCAATTCGCATGAAACATTAATGATAATAGTATCATTCCTATATTTGCACAGTAACAACACTGCACTGTCCATCTAAACTGAAACAAAAAATACCAAAAATAACTTGTTCAATATAAAAATACTTCACAAGAACAACATAAAAGTCTAGAGAAATTTCTAATAATTATAATTTTCTCTGGATTATAATACCTACCTTATAATGTTCTCTGGACTCAAATAAAAGTCCAGAGAAATTTATAAACTTAAATTCACCTTCAAGATAACAAAAACAAAATTACAGAAGAATTAATGAATCTAGAGAAAATCACAGAGATATTCAATGCTAACTATTAAACATAATCATAGACAAAAATCACACAGAAGATCAGTTATCAAATTATAAGCTTCTCTGTGATTTTCACTGGACTACAAGCTTATAATTTTCTCTGTGTGATTGTGCATTATTGGACTCAAATCAGAATGCAGAGAAATTTCTCTGGAATATAAACATACAATTTTCTCTGGAATATGAACATATAATTTTCTCTGGAATACAAAGCAAAGTGTAGAAAAATGAAAAGTGCAGAATAAATGAAAAAAACAGAGCACAAAACTTAAGACAGTGAAGAAAAACAGAGCCGGTCTCCAAACACGAAGAACAAAACTTATCATTGATAAACATGTAACACAGAATGAAAAATCAACTCCATTGTCAATAACAAAGAATGAAAAATCAACTTCAAAAATCAAAAAATAATTCACTAAGCTGGCTTTTCTATCACTTTGATCAAAACTGAAAATAAAAACCTAATTCAAAATAAACTACAAAAACTTATTTGAAATCGGAGTCCATATATACAAATCAAATGAAAAATAAAAAACTTAAACTGATTATTAAACTTACCTGATTCAGCTCTACTAGAAATTCGAGCTTCAACACGACTTCAACTTCTACACGATCAACGAAACTCAACTACTATATGACTACAAAATTCCTATAAAATTTTCACGAAATTTGCATTATCGAAATCTCCATTGATCACCAAGTTCATCCCAAAGTAATCTTTCACAAAAATAGTAACGTAATCTTCAGATTCCAAAATTGAAAACCACGTATAATATACAAAAGGGTAAAATAGGTATTTTATAAACTAAACTAACATTGAGGGACCTTAGACACCTTAAAATATTATTGTGGATCTCTCCTCATACTAAAAGTTGGACAGGGACCTTAGACCAATTTTCCCTAAGAAAAAATAGATGATTAAACAGTTCACAAAATCACATTTTAAAATTTATTGATACTTTACCTTTTTAATTATTAATCTGTACAAAATTTATTATTTATTTATAATTTTTCAAAAAAATTTTACACCGAAATGAAATTTTCTCTTCTCTCTTTTCAGCTCATTTCCATGTAAATAATATCAAATTCAAACTTATAAACTCATAATTTATCTATAAAAAATAATAATAATAATAATAGTTTATTTAACTCATAAATTTCACATTTAATTCAACTTCTAATTCAATTGCTATCGTTTATGAATAAGATAAGGAAAAAGTTAGGGATCATGAATTTTTTTTTATGAAAGTGATCATGAAGAATTTATTATATTTAAATTACCTTAATTAGTGTGTGATACTTTATTTTAAATATAATTTAAAGATTACAAAATTTTCATAATTACTTTTATAAAAAAAATTTCATAATACCTAACATTGCTGATAAGATGATTTAAATTTTAACGTGTCGTAAATGATATTGATAATGTATTTGACCGACACACTTCATTTTCTGATATTCTTCCTCTCTCTCTCTCTCTCTCTCTCTCTCTGTGCAAAGCTCTCTTGTTCCAAGCTTCAGAGATTCAATTCATATCAACACAGTTTCCAGAACAAAACAGGGGACCATAGATGGGCCTTTTCAAGGTCCTCGGCCTATTGAAAACCCTTCTCCTACTGTCTGCAATAGGTGTCATAACACCCTTTATTGAAGCTTCTTCTGATGGGAATGCTGCTAGAAAATTGCATTTGACAACCACAGTTATGGAAGATAACGACATTACCAGCTCCTCATATCCCTCCCCTTCTCCTCCGCCGTCGCCGCCGCCGTCTCCGGCGGACGAGAGATCGAACATGTCGTCTTTCAAGCCCAACATTGCGGTAGTTGTTGCGGTTCTGACCACCGTATTTTCAATTACATTTCTGTTACTTCTCTATGCCAAGCACTGCAAAGGGGGGAGAAATGGGTACTACTCCGCAAGTTCCAGAGGGAGGGCACCGCCGTCCACGGCGAGGAAGAACTCCGGCGTGGACCGCACGGTGATAGAGTCACTCCCCATTTTCCGATTCGGTTCGCTGAGAGGCGAAAAGGATGGGCTCGAGTGCGCAGTGTGCTTGAACCGGTTCGAGTCCACGGAGGTCCTGAGATTGTTGCCCAAATGCAAGCACGCGTTTCATGTCGAATGCGTCGACACTTGGCTCGACGCACATTCCACTTGCCCTCTCTGCCGCTACCGAGTCGACCCCGAAGACATCCTCCTCCTCGCCGATTTTGCCAAAATTTTAGCCCCAAACGAGCCATTGCCGCCGCCGCCGCCGCAGACGACGCCGCTAGGCGGCGAGGAAAATGAGAGATTGGAAAGTATACGGCGAGTCTCGGGGAGGCATTCGTCGGCGGGGGAGAGAGGAAGTAGCTCTAGCTCTAGCGGTGGTTCCTTGCAAATTGTCCTCCACAGACCGAGCGATTCTTCTAGAAGATCTCTGGATAGTTGGAACATGAGGAAGAAGAAGAAGAAGCCTGAAATTGTCTCCGTTGGGTGCTTCGATCGACAGTGTCGGAAAGATGGGCTGTTACTGACATCGCAGGAGGACCGGCGGCGATTGGAGCACCGAATCATAATCGGCGGCGACGGCGGTGGAGGGTTTTACCGGAGGTGGAGCGACCTGCAGGCGTCGGATCTGCTGTATCTACGGTCGGAAATGGTAATGAGTGACAGCCGTCGATTATCGGCGTCGTCCTCGGGATCTCGGCCGTCAGAGAGCCGACATCAGCAGCAGAATCATCCGCAGCAGCAGCAGAATAATGAGTGGCAGAGTAGCAGAAGCGTAATAAATGGGAGAAGCGTGTCGGAAATCACGGGGCTGAGTAGGTTCGGGAACACGAATGATAACGGCCACCGTCAGCGGCGGCAGAACCACCAGGAGTGGCGGTGGACGTGGCGGCGGAGGGAGGCAGAGGGGGAAGCAGGGGTGGTTTCGAGATGGATGGGTTGGATTTCACAATCACAATCACACTCACACTCAGAAACACAACTGACTCAACCACATGTACGGTCCTGACCCACCTGCACCTTACTAGCTTATAGTTATTAGTACCACTGTAGCTGTACTATTAAAAGTGTATATATCTAATCTATATATCTTTCGATAAGCTAACGCCTATATGTATAATTATAGCTCATCTGCTCTCAATTGGCTTCTATCTGGCATTAATGTTTGCTTTGTGTGGTTGGTGTGAGTCGTGAGAAAAGGAACCAAAAGAAAATGAGAGATGAGAAAAAAGTTGGAAACAAATGAAAAGATAATCATATTTGAAAGGAGTCTTGCATTATGATATTTTTCTTAAATGCAATAATTTTTGTAGAAAAGTTTTAAAAGGAGCTCTACCTCTTTTTTCTCATATGAAATAGGAAGAAAAAATATTTTTTCTAATATTTTCACGTCTACCAAACAAGTAGGATACAGCTTGTTTGGTTTTGATTTTTAAAAAACACTTTTTAAAAATTTCTATGCTTTTATTTTTTGTATTTTTTTATTTTCAATGAATTTTTTTTAATATTTTAAGTAATTTTTTAAAATTTTTATAAATACCTAACATAAATATACTTAAAAAGTATAATATTTATAAAAAATTCTTTAAAAAATTCACTAAATAAAAAAAATACAAAAATTCAGTATATTTTTTATATTTTTGTGTATTTTTTCATTTTAAAAAATATTTTTTATAAATTTTTTACTATTTAAATACATCTAAGTAAGGTATATCTAAAAAAGAAAAAAAAATGTTGAAAATTTTAAAAGTATTCACTAAAAAAAAACACAAAAAACAAAAAACTCAATTTTTAAAAAATTGAATTCAGAAAATTGAAACCAAACAAGGAATGGCTTCTCTCTCGTCTATCAATTTTTAGAAAATTGAATTCAAAAAATTGAAACCAAACAAGAAAATTGAAACCAAACACTGATTAAAATTTTAGCTAAATTTTATCTGTATATCTAAAAAAGAAAAAAAAAAATGTTGAAAATTTTAAAAGTATTCACTAAAAAAAAAACACAAAAAACAAAAAACTCAATTTTTAGAAAATTGAATTCAGAAAATTGAAACCAAACAAGGAATGGCTTCTCTCTCGTCTATCAATTTTTAGAAAATTGAATTCAAAAAATTGAAACCAAACAAGAAAATTGAAACCAAACACTGATTAAAATTTTAGCTAAATTTTATCTGTTTATCTTTAACAAAACAAGGAATGGCTTCTCTCTCGTCTGTCATCGAACTACACAGACTTGTTGGGCTGTGGTGGACCTTAATTCAGGTCTATTTCAATGATCTAAACCGTTCAATATGTAGAACTCGTTAAGTATATCATGCCTGTAAAAAGTCGCCTCGATCAGATATCAATAATTATTTAATCAAAATACATTTCTATCAACGAAAAGTATGATTTTCAAATTAAATTATGACAAAAATGTAATATGATCAAATGACTATCAGTATTCGATTAACATGATTTTAAAAAAATAATATTCTTAATAAATTTTATATATTCAACAATTTGAATCATTAAAATGAACTCACAATATCGCCCGATACGGCTCAACAAGACCATCCAGTTTAAAAGCAAACTGGAAAGTAGCCCTTGCCTTTTAACAATTAAAAAATAATTTTGTGGATCTCTTCCATTATGAAAAGTGGGAGAGGGACCCTAGACCAATTTTCCCTAAATATAAAATCTACTGACTTATGTTTTAGAGTGGGAAAATAAAATAATAAAAAAATGATTATATATAATACTTTCTTAACTTTTACGGTAAATTACAATAAAGTCCCTTAAACGATAGCCTATTTGCATTTTGTCCCACTGAACTTCAAAACTCAATAATTAATTATCTTGAAATATTTTCTTGTTACAGTTAATCCTTTCTATTGAAATTTTGTTAGAGATTTATACAAAATCTCATCAAGTGTGAAGCATATGATACACTTGATTTTTTTAGATAATGTCACTATTATCTAATGATCTTATTTATAATTTATCTTATCTTACTGACAAAATGTAAACAGACTCACCAGATAAGCGATCTTATTTATAATTTGACTTATCTTACTGACAAAATGTAAACAGATTCAGTAGATGAGGATATTATTGTTCTAAAAATTAATAAAGTGTGTTATGTGTTTCACATATGACTTGATTTTGTGTAAATCTCTAATGAAATCCTAACGAAAGAGATTAAGTATAACAAAATAATATTTTGATGCGGTTAACTGTTGAACTTTGAAGTTCATGAGACCAAAGTGTAAATGAGTCATAGGGTAAGAAAGTTTACTATAATTTATCTTATATATATATATATATATATGTATGTATGTATAGTTTATGATTTTCCATATTAGCCTCCATAGGGCCCATTTGTTTGATGGATATAAGGATAGGATATGGGGGAGTCGGACGGATAAGATATGGAGAGTTGGACGGATATAACATGATGTGAGATTTACATATTTTTTTTGTTTCCTTACATTTGGTGTTTGGTTGCTTCGGGTATACAAATTCTGGATATTATATACTTCAAAAGAAGAGATATGCATTACCACCCCTTAGGCACCGTTTGATTGTCCAAATTGGACATAAGAGTTTGAAGAGAATATATAATACCTAAAAATAATAATGTGATATAATATGTTATAGAATATGAGATAAATTATATATGGGGTCACTTATACTATATTTAGTTAAGATAAGATATAAGATGGAATAAGTGATGGTTATTTTTTATTTTTCGATGAAAGATGAGTTATATCCGACGATATGAGATATACGATATCATGGGGGTATTACATATCTCCCTCCCTTTTTACATCATATACTATCCGAACTCCTTATATTTAGAGCAACCAAACACAAAATATAAAGAGATAAAAAAAATGTGAGACACACCTCATATATATTTTACCCCGCCCTTATATTGGATCCTTATATATGGTAAATAAACAAGGCTTTTTAGTGTTGCTTATCCTATACCATTCTATATCATATGCTACAGTAAAAGTAATTCCACAATTATATAGGTGGTGTTTGAGAAGAGACTAATATGGTTTCAAAGTTACTAAAATGGTCAAAAACAAATACAAAAAAGTTAGATATTTTTTTTTTAAAATTTTCCCTACTTTGTAATTTTATTATTATTATTGTTTTATAAAAAAAAAAAAGTCAAAAGTTATTCCCAAACATTTCAATATTTTTCAAGTCATATTTTAATAATTAAAAAAACACTAGAAAGATTACTTCCCAACTGAACCTATAATTCATCCCATAAATATATTATATCTTACCATTTATTCCTATATATTACATATCTCTCCAAACTGTTATATCTAATCCGAACAGTCTGACACAATTATTTATTTATTTATTTATTTTTTATTTTTTTTTTGGTCATATTTGAATCTAGCAAGTTGGTTTCTGTCAATAGTATAATCGGGTTTTGATTAGCTCAAACTATTGGATTTTGATCCTCTCCCTTATATGTTTGTAATGGTGGATTTCTATTACTTATGTAATAGTTATAAAATATTGTGAGAGGTAAATCCGAGCAACATAAATTTGAATTGTAGATCTCTTGAGTCCAAATAGGACTAGAGCACGGCTGAGCTAGAAAAGGAGTTAGTTATAATAACTGAACTAGAACAAGCACTTCCGAACAAGATTGGAAGTCAACTCAGTAGACCGAACTAGATTATGGGCGTAGACGTCAGTCTGAACAATCAGACTGGGTCAACGCTTAGTCCTATATATATGAATCAACCACTCCTAAAAATCCATGAATGTTGAATACAAATCCTACATAAGGTGGGACAGACATGAGGAGTGGCAGGAGAAGTGTTAACCGCCTTCAACGGTAATTTAAGAGGGTATATATTTGATTCCAACTAAAGAGAAATGTAGGCAACCAATTGCACGAAAGATTTTACTCTAAAACTCTCTTACTCCATAACTTTCAAACTTACTAACTTAATCATTAGGGAGTCCCCTAATTGGCCACTAGTCATAGTTCTTTATTTTCTTCAGTGTTTCACGTCGGATTCCACCAAGTTCACGTTAGAGGGCCACCGCAGCAAGTGTGGTCAAGTTTTTCTGCAATTATTTTAAATTAATATCATCACACTTATAGTTGGATGATACTTGGAGAGATTTACAATTCCATTATTGTGGATTGAATAATGTGAAGTTTTTTTTGAGTCCCAAACATTTTTCTTAAGGTAATGCATTGGTGATATACATAATAGTCCAAAAGGTTTAATTACACTAATGGTCTACATTTGATCCACAATGAGAGATTGCAATCCTCTCATCATTGAATTATAATCACAAGAGATTACAATTCTATAATTGTGAATCAAATTGTGAGAGATTTTTTCAAAGTCTCAAATATTTTCTTGAAAGTAATGCAATGATGATGTACATAAAAGTGAAATGGTTTAATTACACTATATGGTCTACAAAAATTATGTGACGTGTTACTTTGACCTTTAATCTTTTAATTTTTGTTGCTCTGGTATCCAAAGTATGAGATCTATTGCACTTTAATTCTTGATGTCAATATCATTCAAAATCAATTACGGGTGGAAGACTATTTTTGAAATTTTACGCACAAAAAAAAAATTAAAATTAAAATTAAAAAAATTAAAAGTTTGAGGGGTCAAAAATATAACAAAGTGCATACTTTGACAAAAATGTAACAAAATATATACTTTGGCGGCCATGTATTTGATTTTGTTACAATTTCATATAAAATTTTGAAAATACCCTTCCTTCTTGCTATTAATTTGAACCATGCTATACCAAAAGTGTAACAAATCGCATAATTTAGAGATCGTAATGGAATTTTGTAAGAGATTAGAGACTATAACAGATAACATGGGGACTACTTCAAAATTTAGTCATAACATTACAACCTAACCCCTTTTATTTTTTATTTATATTTTTCTGTGTCTTAACAAGTTCCCAACAAGTTTTCAATTCTGATCAACTAAGACAGTTTTTTGTGCTAGAGAATTTTGTTACTTCACACTTTTTGGAATTCCCTAAATAAAGCAGCTTTTCAATTACAAAATTCAAAAGCTACAAGTTTGTTTGGGGAAGTCTGAAAAAGGCAATTTATACATGAAAAAGCTATTTGGTTTGGAATCTATGCAACATTAATAAAAATACTATATTACCCCGTCTTTGGTAGACAAATATATCTTCTCCCACATAATATGGTAATTTTAGAACAAAAAGCAAATGATTGGCATGATCCACAAACTTTTCTGCATCACACAAAAAAATGTAGCTTTTTATTAATTCCTAAATATTTTACTTTTTTTAGATTCTTATATATATATATATACATAAAACTGCCAAAAATGGCAATTACCAAACCCCACTTGAATATAAAACAAATACTAAAGAGTAATTAAAACCAGTTTTTTTTGTGTGTTTTTTTTTTTTTAATTTTAAAAAAAGCACTTTTGCATTGTTGCAAAGAGTACCTTTGTAGACTTGATTATGAAATGTAACTATTGGGCTTGGCTAGTTGGTTGTGCTCAGTTTAAAAATAGTCAACTAATAACATTGAATTTATAAGTAATTTCAATGACAAAAAAAGCATTTCGAATCACATATAGAATGGGGTCATCTAAAAGTTGGACATATTTAAAAGTGGTCAGAAAATTTTTGACCTCTAATTAGGACACTTACGTTGTGTTTGGTTGGAGGATTTGAAGAGGGATTTGGAAAGGAAAAGAGAAAAGTTTGGGGAAATGTGAATAAAATATACCTATATTTCACCTAGTTTCACACATCTTTTCCCTTTTTCTTTCTAAATCTCTCTCCAAATCTCTCAACCAAACACAGCATTAGGCCTGCCGGTTATCATTTTTTAATGAAGAATAATTTATAATGCCATAAAAACACCATAGGAGTAAGTGTTATGAAATTGTTTCACAGAAAATTTTCATGCAGAGAAACCTTTTGTAGTACCAAACCAAAGTCTTGTGTCCAAATCAATTGGCCACATGGATCCTTCATCATGAATCTGCTCTGTAAATATTTAATCAAATTAAATAAATTCATATTCTTATTGAATTCTCATTCTCATCCTAGAACCAATGGCACACATTATAGAGTTTGCAGATGGATGATGTCAGGCCTCATCCTGCATGATGGGAAAAAATTTCGAGGGCTAAATATATGTGGTTTTCCATTCAAAGCACAACCAATTTGAAGAAAATACAAAGTTACTTTATGATTAAAGGTTGGATGTAATGTTCGTATGGATGATCCAAGAAATAGAAGAAAAGAAAATGTATGAAACCCGAATAAATATTGTAGAAAGATGAAATTCAAAATTTGATTTTCTAGCCAAATCTGCCTTTGCGGGAGAAGTGCATTTGATTAAAGGAGTATGGGAAATCCTAAAGAAAATGGGTCAACGAAGAACCGAACATGGTTCGACTACTGGGTCTGAAAAGACTAACCACCGTATAAGTAATCGAAGTACAACTACCTGAGGTAAGGCTTATTGAGGCACTGCCCCCACGAAAGACTCATTGCGGCGCCACCCTTGAGGTAAAGACTTAATAAGGCACCACCCCTGCGGGAAGACCTGTTGCGTCGCCCTTGAGAGAAGACTTGTCGAGGCGCCACCCTTAAGGCACAACTATCTGATGCAAGACTCCCTGAGGTGAGTGCAGCCTTAGAGGGTTGCCTCCTTTCTGTGTAAACAAAGATCACTAGTAGGAGCTGATAGCAGGCCTAAAGATACCAAAACTAATGCGGCAAGTCAGAATCATGACTTCCGTGAAGATGGATGAAGACAAGCTTAAAAGTAAGGGACTTCCTTTCCATTTACCTAGGTTAAGGACTTGTCTCGGTCGCAATGGCATGACCAAGGGAGCCCTTGAGGCTTGGTATGAGGCATAGCTCGACTGAGCTAAGGCCTTGCTATGACCCTAAATTTGGAAGTTGGGAATCTTATTCTATTTATTTATTTATTTATTTTGATTCAAAAGTTGGGGATCTTGTAGTTTGGTGGCTAAGAGTAAAGGAATCGCTACGATGAATTCAAGGATAGCTGAAGGAAGGCTATAGCTCCCGAGTAAGGTCTATGAAATGTTGTACCAAGTACGGCACTATCAGGGTAGGTACCATCGAGGAAAGTACCACCTAGGTAGGTGATACTAAAGACTGAGAGACACGTCTCCACCAAGGCCCGACGATTAGGACAAAGAACATTTCACGTGGTCCCAGAGAGACGTGTCATCATCCTATTAGCCACTTGGTCTCTTGAATATCTAGAAAAAGCTTATAAATATGGCCCATTTCTCAAAGTTTAAAAAGAGGATTTTGGGAGAGGGAAGGTGATGCCCATTTGTTTAATGTCATATTAATTCGTTCCTAACTGCTCACATAGTTTACTGTTCACATTTTGGGATAGACGTGTTAGATTGTTTACTGTTCACATAATTTTGCCTCTCTCCAGTGATACATCATACACTGCATATTTTGGACCTCCTACAAATATATACTCTCTCTATGTGAAAAGTTCAAGAAAGAATTGATGCACCTGCAAAGCTGTTAGTCCTTGGTCTATTCAGCAGGGTCAATTCTTAAATTTAAGAGAGAGAGAGAGAGAGAGATTGGGGCCTCAAAAATTGCAATGATCCATTAAGAACTCGAGATGTAGTTTATGGAGCAGTTAATCAATACAAGGGATCAGTCAGTGTATAATTACAGGTACTATTTATTCAACTAAGCCACTTTGGGAACAAACAAAACTGAATCAACAAGTGGTGGCACCAGCCCAAACAAGCATTTTTTGGGTGAAAGGGTAAAAAAAAAAAAAAAAAAAAAAAAAAAAAAAAAAAAAAAAAAAAACTTTACTTATTTGCTTCAATGAATTCTTTGTACTCTTTCTTCATTTTGACCCCGGACACTGTCCTGCATATCCAGCACAGAAGAATTAGCTAAAAATTTTGGTTTGGTGATGTGAGAATATCATGACCCTAAATTGCTCCCCCTTTAAAGCTTTGGTTCACTGCCTAAAGCAAATTTCTGGTACACTTAAAACAGAACAAGATGTCGGTTGAAATTGCTAAATATTGTCTGAATCTACTGTTTCAAAATATTTGTAGCAAACTTTCAGATGATATGTAACATCTAAATTGCTAACTTTGGCCAAACTCTGCTACTCAAATTATTTCTAGCACATTTTCAGATGATATCCCATCAGATGACTGTACAAGGAAAACCAAGGGTAATTGCAGGAAATAAAGGAATGAAAACAGGACAAACAAAGGAATTCTTTGCCATCAAAGGATTATTTAAACACTCATCAATAAAATAAAACAAAAATAAAAGAAAATGAAAAATAATAAGAAGAAGAAGATGATGAAGAGACATCAAATTACAAAGATTGGGAAGCATGACAGGACGTCAAGAATATATATATATATATAGCAAAAGGCAAAAAGGGAAAAATTAGACCAACCTGAGCATTTCCTTATTCTTGAAAAATTGCACACATGGTGTGCCCATAATTCCAGCTGCCTCCGCGATCTCAGGATCTTCCTCAATATCAATTTCAACGAAATGTACATTTTGATCATATTCATCTATCACCTGCCATTTGAGAAAATGAGAAAAAATTTATTCCATAACTAGTGTTTCTTGAAATCCTAAGAAGCAGGGACATGAATACACCAACACAGTAATTTTTTAAAAATGCAAGACACGACACACAGAAGACACATAAAATATATAGTTTCATATAATTTATGAAGTTTAAGGCTGCGTTTGGATCATTGATTTGGGTAGGGATTGGAAAGGGAAAAGGAAAATGTGGATGAAATGTAATTAGTTATATTTCATTCACATTTCACATACTTTTTCCCTTTCCATATTTAAATCACTACCCAAATTCATGATCCAAACACAACGTAAATGATGAGAGATTAATAGGTATAAATCTACGTTATTTATGTTGTATTATTGGATCCAAAGTTATTTTGTTCAAACTTGTAATGTGTTTTGTGTCTAAACAATGGACACGTGCCCTCAAAATTTATACTAATATGTGTCTCTTGAAAACTTAGTGTGTTAGGGTCTAAAAAAAATTAAAAATAATAGGACAGGTTGCACCATGTCAGAAATGAATATCAGTGTCCGACACGGATATGCCATATACTTGGAAGTTTCTATGCTTCTTAGTTCAAAACTAGAAGACATATAGAAGGGAGGGAGGAAGGTTTTCTTGCTAATGAACTGAAATTTGAATGAAGAGACACTGATGGACACAAGACTTTCGTGATTCCGAAAGTCTATCATCTCTTTATTCACATGCAAGAACATGGTCTAAATAAATAGGTGTGTCAGAAGACGGATCAGTGTAGCAGTATTAGGAGTGTTGAGTTCTGTGTCAAGAATCGAGTGACAAAGTGAATTTTTGAAAATCATTCACAACCCCTCTGAAATTCAATGATGTACAATATTTGTCTCTCCTAAACTTACTACATTTTAATTAATGTATTAATATATAGAATATTGTGAGGTTCATAATATATAGAACAATTTACAATAATAAATCCTAAACTACACAAGTATAAGCTGCCCAAATAGACCCCATTTGGTATCACTTATAAGTTAATTTCCATGATTATAATTTTTTAGATTATTAGCTTAAAAGAATTAAAATAAGTCATAAATCTGTTTGGTATAGCTTTTCATAATCTGAAAGCTAGCTTTTGAGGTGAGGGTGCCCCCATGCTTTTATATTGCATATTACTTTAGTAGCCAAGTAATGTGAGACTTCACTTCAGACCCTCCCTCACGGCCAACATGCTCACTCAGTAGCACCTGCGACATGCAGGCCAGGGCCACACCCTATCCATCCTTGGTACTTCGGCTCTGATACCATGCTATATGGTATTGGGTAGAACTCAACTCCAAAAGCTAGCTTTTGAGATGAGGGTGCCCTGATGCTTTTTGTTAGAATTTACCATCACCTACCACCACTACCACCTCACCTACTCCACTAAACCTAACCCACTACACCACTACCACCTCACCTACTCCACTAAACCTAACCCACTACACCACTATCACCATCCACTACACACCATCCACTACACCTACATCTATATAAGGAACCATTTGTAATAGACAGAATATGTATCAATAAATCAATCAGATATCAATCAATAATACATCATTTTTATCACTTTTATACGGCATATTACTTTAGTAGCCAAGCAATGTGGGATTTTGTATCACTATGAAAAAAGTTGAATATGTTTGGTTGGATATGTTGTCAAATAATTTTTGCTGTGCAAATATCTAGAATGCCCTCAAAGGTTATATTTAAAACAAAAGAGATGGGATTCTTTTGTCCATATGTAATTAAGCATTTCAAATAAGCTAAAAAAAGCTACAAATTGTAGGCTAAGAAAATCTCACTTTTTGGCCAAATAAGCTGAAAAATTCAAATGAGTTCAAATTTAAAATTGCAACCAAACAACATTACTCAACATTTTTTAAGCGAATAAGTTAAAAAAGTTCACAAGTGCTACCAAACGCGGCCACAAAGCCTATTACTAAAATATACAATTCTACCCACATACCACAAAACTCTGAACCCAATTCCACATCACAATTGCACACAGCCCCCTCTCTCAAAGGCACGTGCATCTCTTATTCGCGATCACCATTGTCTTATTTGTGAACGAAGGTCATTGCTCCTTAACCATCATCGAATATCATTATAGAGAGAGGACTGCGAGAGACTGGTAGAAATGGGTGGATGCATGGATGGGTGGATCAATTGTTTGAAAGTATCAATCAGAAATGAATGGATCACTATAAGAGAATCAAGCAAGAATTGTGTGAGAGGGAGGAGCAAATAGAGTCAGTGATGAGGGGGAAGAAATTTTTGATGTAAAAGTTGTGCGGAGAAAGGTTCAATGGCTCAGATAGGTTGAGAGACAAAGGAGATGAACGGATGAGATTTTTTTATTTTTTATTTTTGAGAAAGACAACAAATAGCTAAAATGACATTGTCAAAATAATAGTGTACCAATGGAGCAACATTGCTAAAATTTGGCATTTTGATACTGTAGTATGCCAAATTATAGCATTGGAATTGCTATTTTGGCAATGCCAAAGCCATAATTTGGCTAGCTATAGTGCCATATTGCCAAAGTCCACAATGGTCACATGTCATTTTGATACAATGCCAATTAACTTTCGCTCTTTTTTCAAAGGGTTTTTGGAATTCATTTTTTTAGTGATTTTCTTGTTGATTTTTTTCGTCTTTAGTAAAATATATATATATATATATATATATATTTTGTTCAAAATGTTTTATATTTTCTACTAGATGGACCAAAAAAAAAAAATAAACAATTTGAAATAAAGATTTCAAAAAAGGCCACTGGATTTATAACATTGGATCATCATCTCTTAAGTTACAGCATTGGATTCCCAATCTACGCTCCATAATAATTGAAAGCCACTGGATTCTCAAATCTTACTCTTTAGGTCCGCCTATTCTCATCATACATCTCAGTCGGTGACAAAGGAAACGACCAGATCTTGAAACCCTTGACCAGATCTCGCTTGCAATGACGATCTTCAATCTCTAATCATCATCGTGAAACCTTCTAATCTCCAATCGTCACTGTTGTTCATGGTTACAATTACCAATTTCGTCGATAAACTGATGATTCGAGATGACATCACAATATGAGGGAAACAACCGAATCTGAGGAGAACATCAAGATCTGGCAAGATTTGATGATTATCAAGATTTGAGAAGAATGAAGGTCAGAGAGGAATGACGATCATCAGCATCAACAACGATCATCGCTATTGTGTTCTCAAGTATATATATATTTATATATTTCATTTCTTTGTATTGATTTTAGGAATTTTTTTTTTTTTTTTTTTTTTTGGGTATTGCTTTTTGTTTTCTAAATTTTTTTGTTCAGGTTTGTTTTGACACAACTTGATTTTGTTTGTTGTTCAATGGTGGGAAACTTTGGAATACAAATCAATTATTTTGATGATGTGTCAAGGTTTGGCATTGCCAAAATTTGGCAAGAGGGATAGCAGACCACTGAAGAGTTGTTTGTTCAGTCTTTCAAATTTTCGCAATAGTAGATGTTTTGGCAAGACCACTGGAGATGACAATGCCAAAATTTGGCACCAAGGATAGCAACGCCAAATGTTGGTAAATTCAATGGTAGACCCATTGGAGCACCTAGTTGCTATAACATAGCTATGGCAAATTAAATAGAAGCTCAATTGGAGTTGCTTTCTTGGCTACAATGTAAAATTACAAGAAAGAAAATCAAGACCAAACTAAGCCTCAGTAGGTGACTACTCCGTATTGGTGGAAAAGTTACCAACGACTAGGTACATTTTATAGAGATCCAACTGTGGTTAGAAAGATGAGATGATTATTAAGCCAAAAAATGAAACAATCATTAGAGTAAGGTTGCCAAATTTTGGCATTTTTGTATTGTATCATAGCCAAAATTTGTTATTTAGCATTGCCAATGCCAAATTTTGGCTATGTTATGGTACAAAAATGCCAAAATTTGACAATTTTGGCTATGTTACAGTACAAAAATGCCAAAATTTGACAATTTTGCTCCAATGCTTGTGTCATTTTTTGGCATAAACATCATCTTATCTTCGTAACCACCATTGAATCTCTATAAAACACATCTAGCTATTGACAATAATGCCAACATTGGGCAATATGCCAAAACTTGTGCCAAATTTGGCACCAATGATAGAAATACAAAAGTTGGCAACTTCAATGGCAGCCTCATGAAGCACCCAGTGCAATATAGCTATGCCATCTTAAATAGCAGCCCCAATGGAGTTTCCCTAATGGCACGTAATCCCACATCGTTTCAATTGAATGCCTTGAGGCATACCTCACACTGCAAAACAAAGCAACAACACTTGAACTCTTGCAATCTCACATGGCGAAAGAGAGTGACGTCTGAGGCAACACCAACGTATAAAAGAAAGCATAAGGTTAAGCGTTAAGACTGGAAAGTGTTCAGCACATAGTGTGCCACACGACACTAAATTAAGATTTGAGTTGACCTAAGTGGGCGTAGTAGGAACCATTTTAGGTTTTCACGGTTCTCTCTCGAAGGTCCTATTTCTTTCTCACAAGCATTTTTACATTTAGGAATTTATAATAACCTTGGCAACAACACTTGAACTCTTGCAATCTCACATGGCGAAAGAGAGTGACGTCTGAGGCAACACCAACGTATAAAAGAAAGCATAAGGTAAAGCGTTAAGACTGGAAAGTGTTCAGCACATAGTGTGCCACACGACACTAAATTAAGATTTGAGTTGACCTAAGTGGGCGTAGTAGGAACCATTTTAGGTTTTCACGGTTCTCTCTCGAAGGTCCTATTTCTTTCTCACAAGCATTTTTACATTTAGGAATTTATAATAGCTAAGACTGCTGTGAGCAATTTGGATAGCTCTTCACCAGAAATTCCAGCAGCTATACAAGGGCCCAGAACTATAAAGGGCTTGTTTGGTTTGTTTTTGGAAGAGTTGTTTTTGAAAAAAAATTGGGAGAGTTGTTTTAGAAATTTTTTTGGTTTGTTTGGTTGTATATTTTGAAAGTAATTTTGGAGTTTGCGAGTTTGGGATGATTTGATATTTTGTTGTAATTGAGTAGACGTGTGTGAGAGAAAAAGTGATTGAGAAGGAGAGAGGAGAGAGAAAAAGTGATTGATTGATGTGTAAGAGAGAGAAAGTGATTTTGGAAATTTTTTGAGAAAAATCTCAAACCAAACAATTTTTTGAAATTTTTTTTCTAAAACTTATCTCTAAAACTTAAACCAAACATACCCAAAATGTTCTAAATCTTTTGTCAAAATTGCCCAAGCCAAAAAGTGCCACGTAACACAGGTTTACTGTTACACGATCTTGAGTAGAACTCAACCCCAAAAGCTAGCTCTTGAGGTAAGGGTGCCTTCACGCTTGTATGCTTAACATTACTTTAGCACTGAAGCGATGTGGGACATTGCTTCACATTTATAACTTTATACATGAATTTGTAAATATACTTTTGCACTGATGATAAATTTAACCTTTTTATAAACATGCATTCAGAATCACAAATCACACAGCATTCAATGAATCTGGTACCTTGCTAAGAATTGGCTTCAGTGTCCTACATGGACCACATGTTGGTGCTGTGTATAATACACATATAAGCCTTGGACTTTCATGGTACAATTTTCGTAGAGCATACTGTGGGGAACAAAAAGCTCAAGCTTAGGGCTTAAGAGAATTAAAATCATACAGGAAATACGATTTGATCAGAGGTCACTACAAATAATAATGATAACAATTAATTTTTTTTTTTAAAAAATATCCTTTATATTGATGCAAGCCTCTCAGGAAAACAACATTTACCTGGCCCTTGTGCTTTGTAAGTGTGATGTCAAAACCCTCATGTACATCTCTATCTGTGAGATCCTTCTTAACCTCTTCAGTCTTGGGCTATGAAAACAAGAAAAAGAAAGAATAAAGAACCAAATGCATGAAATAGTGAGATTAACATTAAACTATGGTGTTACAGACACTTTATAATATGGCATCCACTTAAATAAATTTCCACTAATTAATTCCCACTTTCAAGTAAGAATGAATGACTAATGATCTAAACTTAATCATCCACAACTCAAATAAACCTATTACTTTCAACTTTCCTTAAACATTCCACCACAAGAATGACCACATTTAAGCTGAAGGCATAATCTTTTTCTTCAGTATACATGTACACATAAATATTGGACTGCATTTGTGTAGTAAAAACAAGTAAACCTCAGGTTTTGCTAGTCTCCATGCAGTCAAAGCAGATCCCAACTCCATTACCAGGTTCAATTATCTCAGAATTACATAGATTTGAAAGGTTGACTGAGGAAGAGGTTCAGCTGCAATGTCTAATCTTAATTCTTTTGTGTGCCAAATTTACAAGCCACCGCAGGATTTTGGCTGAGGATGGCAAAAAAAAAATCATCTCAGTGACAGAGTCATGTATTGTACTGTGGCTACAAGCCACCCACATTCAGGGTCAAGTTCTTTAGGATGCTTTGGAATAGGCAGTAGTTAAAGCATTCGGGTCTTGACCTATTCCACAGATCCAGCAACAGTGTTTTCGTCCTATTTGTGCAGGATGGAATCCAATAGATGTGATATCAAAAGTGTTTTGTATGATATTGGTCCGATGAGATACAGATTGGTCTGCTATCAAAAGACTGGGAGTAGAAGGCAAACCCCTACCTGCAATGCGAGCAACTGAGTAGCACAGACACATATACAGACACCTGATACAGCACAGACACAACACTGACATGTTGATTTTTAAAAAATGCAGGACATGAATTGCTTCATACACATTAAAATCTTATTATATATGTCATATATATGGATATTTTATTTGAAGATAATGGAAAAAATATAAGATAACACTAATTATATTAAGCTAAATATTTCATAACTTAAACATCAAAATATTATTCATGTAACAGTTTGATTATAAAGAATGCAAAACAATTATAAAACATTGTAATACATATAATGTATTCATCGTATAGATATTTCAAAACATATTTTTAGAGTGCATAAGTTGTGTTTTGAAGAATGTAGAAATTATTATTATGAAGGAATTCATCACATAGGACAGGCTCAGAGGATTTAAGAAGTGTTAGCGATATGTGGTAAAGTGTCCAATATCATAAATTTGATTTTTTAATTAAAACATGTTGAAGAAGTATTAGACATGAGTTTAGAAGTGTCCGAAGAATGTCAGTGTCCAACACGACATGATTCTTCAGCAGAAGTGTTCGTGCTTCTTACACCAGCAAGATGCAAACTTTCAATTGTTCATTTTTAGGAGAGAGGTAAAAAAGAGAGATGACACAAAATAAGTTGCACTACATCTTGCACCATTTTTGATGCGGAGTGTGTGCACATTAATTTTGACAGAGATATTTTATTTATATAATGTCTTTAAAATTTATAATTGTAGTTTAATTAGGAGTCTTTGGTTTACTATTTTATTCAGGTATTAGTTTCCTATTTTGATTAAGGTTATTGGCCTACGAATATTGGGTTTTGCTTTGTATTATGCAGATTTGGGCTAATGAAATTGAGTGTTAGTGGCCTTGTGATTAAGACTGTCGCCCTTGTGTTCTTCTCCTCTCCCTCTTCTTCCCCTCCGTTCTACATCAGTTTCCTAGTATAAGAACAGTTCAATATGAAATTCAATTACCCATGTATTCTTTGATGTGATTTAGGGCACCGCTAAAGGAACTTAAAATAATGCAGCCTTAAAATTGTTTTATGGAATGCAGAGATTATAGAAAGCTCGTAGATTATGGGGTGTTACAATAAAGTTCTGGGACTGCAATACAGGCTATATTGCAGCTGTGAACAGTAACCAAGGATGGCAATGGCTTCTTTTATGTTTTCGGGCTCATATGGTAGAATCTCTTTATGTAGAAGTTGATTGGACCTATTTTTGTAGAATTTGGCACTACAAAAAATGATTATTAAGGTCTGGATGGAGGTTACTGAAGGGGAAAAAAATCAAACAAAAGGAGGATGACAAAGAGGAGTAGAAGCAGAGACAAAAAGTCTTAAAATTTTATGTAGAATAGAATCATTAAACTTTGCCCACTTAAGGCTCCTAAACACAATGATCAAAAGTCTGTTTTGGCCTGGAGTTTTGATAAGCCTGGAAATAGAAACATTTTGAAAACATTTTGTAAACGTTTTGGAACCCTTGGAAACTTTTCAAAAGTTTTTAAAAAAACAAAAATAAAATTTGAAAACATATAAAAATGTTTGGAAACATAAATTAAAATGCATCTTAACATATAAATGCCTAGCATTTGGTTAATTAAATTTATTGATATTCATGAACCAATTACAGTAAGTCCCACACAAACATGTATGGGTTCAGGGAAAGGATCTCCTGAATATTGGGTAGTTAAATTGGGTTGAATGCTTCATGAAATGATCAGTGTAGTAGAAAATAAATTGTTAAATATTGTCAAATAACTCACTTTATTAAACACAATTGTAAGTGATTGAAAAAGTATGCAAGATTCTACCAAAATAAAATCTAAAAATTAACATAGACAGTTGTAATAATAGTATTACTATCTTACTAATTTACTAATATAATAAAATACGAAATTCTATATTTTTCTCAAAAAAGAATTATAAAAAACTTTATGAAAAAATTTAAATTTGTTTCGATACAATTATTGTTTTCAAATATTGAGTTGTGTTTTAATGCATTTCAATATGTTTTGGTAATTTTTGACAGAAACACTAAAATTTTATCATTCCATTAGTTGTCTTCTTCTTGGACTATGGTGATGCAGTGTTATTCATACAGGTAAAAGCCAGAATGTGACAAATAAAAAAGGGGAGGTCGAAAGTCCATAAAGTAGTTTGACATTGAACTTTTGGTAATCAATTACAAAGAGGGTGGTTCTGGGAGCTGTATTTTTGTAAAGTGAAAAAACAAAAAGGAGAGATTTAGCCCTCAATAAAGCTTTGTATAAGGGGTGAAAAACACTACCTGGTCAAGCGAAACCATGAACATGTTAAATGGGTCACCAATCTAACTAGAGGTTCCAACGGCCTTCAAATACTTCAAAAAAATAAATAAATAAATAAAGTACGTAGAAAGAGAGAATGAAAAGGGTTTCAATAGTTTTCAGAGCTCTGCAACCACCAAACTTGACTAGTTCAAGGGCAGGGCAGTTGGAAGCATCTGACACCCACAACTGCTTGATCCATCATTTCGCACATTGGTTTTGTATAAGTTTTCACACAACGCACCACATGCTGCCCTAATTCTCTTTTAACCACACAAGAATCCACCACAAAATTAATCACAGATATAGATCGAAGAGGGAAGTTGAACAGATGAAACAGAATGCAATCAGGACTAAAAATACCTGGTGAAATTCAACAAGGAGATTATTGCTCGTAAGATATCTCTCAACTGATAAAGCAGCAATGCATCCTGAACCAGCCGCAGTTATGGCTTGTCTCCATTCATGATCCTATAAGAAGATCATGAAACTGAAGTACAAGTCTCAAAAAATTACAAGTTCAATGACTAATACAAATCTGTAAGATCATATGTACATGTTGAGCCCATTCCCGAACAGTTCATAATTTAAAATTATCCAAATTACCCTTAACTACAAAAATTTAATAAAACATAAATAAATCTATCTTGTCCACTTGTTCTCTGTAATACTTCTTTTAATACTAAATTAGAAATAATTTCCTTTTAATCAATAACAAAGAGAATATATTAAAGGAAGTTCAACAAAGAACAAGTGGCCAAGAAGTCCACCAAGCACAAGCTAAAAGGAAGATAAAAAACTGAAAGATTAAATATCACACACAGCTTTCCAATATCTAACAATAAAAAATAAGGAAGTCCCCTTGAAAGAGGGGGCCGATGAAGCCCAAAAATATACAAAACAGAAAATTTTATCCCATAAACCCCTTAAATCTTCTATATTTATCCTCAAACACTCCTGAATTTCTTAGCATGTCTTAGATAAATCTAAAACAGACCCTGTAGTGCAGACTCAGCAATATGACTCGGCATAAATCAATCCTTCAAATCACGAATAGTTATCAAAGTTATTTTCTCTAAGACTCTTTAACATATTGAGTCCTCCATGGAAAGGAAAGGAAATACAGTGTCATGGAAATATTTGTGCACTAGGATTGCACTAAAATTGTATACATCTCTTCCACCAGATATATGCATTTGATCAAAGTGTCAGGCAGCAGCCAAACCTAACCTGTCCTACACCTTACTGATGGAGTTTCATTTCCCAAATCCATTTTGAAATGCCAAAGCAGCACATTTTGGGGCATGTAATGAACCTGGAGAGTTCCATAAAATAACAAACAGAAGCAGGAAATAATCAAGTAACATTTGACATAGTTACCTGTACATCTCCAGCAGCAAATACACCTTCAACGGAAGTTTTTGCAGTACCCTCCTCCACCAACACATAACCTGAGCTGTCAAGTTCAATTTGGCCTTCCAAAAATTGGCTATTTGGTGAATGACCTATCCCGTAGAATAAGCCTTTTGCCTCAAGCACAGACTCCTCCCCAGTGTCAACTTTTCTAACCAAAATGCCAGACATTTGCCCTTTCGTATTGCTAACAATATCCAGAGTCTCTGTATTGAAGTGCACGGTGATATTTGGATTGTTGTAAACTCTGAAACATTCGCCATAATCAACCTGTTAAACAAACATTCAGGGAGTTGAAACTCAACATCTAAATTGTTCATTAGTAATTCTATTCACCAAATGGGGTGAAAAGAGTAACCCATCCCATTAAATACATCAAACTCGTATAACAAGAAAGAATCAAACCAAAACATGCATCCAAAAAGAAGGGGGCCACACACACGCGAAAGGGAATAGAAAACAACCACCACCATAAAGGAAACTTTGGGCCAAAGTTTCATATCCAGATATCATAATGCCCCCACAAGCAATCATGTTAAATAATACAAGTTTAGGGGCAATACTCAATAACGACCTTAGGGGCAATACCACATATAAAGAATTAGCATAAACATACCAACTAGGAAGCACAAATGCTTCTAAAAAGGTGCCTTGTACGTATGGGTGTACGTGTTAGACACCAACATCTTTGGACATGCCCCAACACTGTGAATGTATTGTATATTTAGCATTAGAGCATGTAAAAAATATATGTATTATTGTTTGATAGCTGATTGATTGATATTTGATTCTGTTACAATTCTGTTACAATTGATTGATTATATAGATGTAGGTTAGGTGGTGGTAGGTGAGGAGTAGGTGAGTGTAGTAGGTGAGTGTGTGGTAGGTGATGGTAAGTGTGTGGTAGGTGATGGTAAATTCTAACAGCCCCCCGCAAACTCAAGGAGGATAGAAACTAACCAACTTGAGTTTGGAGAGAGGAACAAAACAAGAAAATACATAAAAAATAAATTCTTTCTTCAATAGAAGTGACGTTGGTAATTTGACTATGTATCATACCTTCATAACCGAGTTCAGGATATGGGGTTCACGTAAACCAACATTTTCCATTCAAATCCAGATCCTCTAGAGTGAGTTTTTGAATGGTTGAAATTTAATTCTACAAAAGTTAAGGATACAGTAGTACTAAGTTGAGAGTACAATAGTATTGCAATCACTTTTAAAAAAATGTCAACCAGACAAACAATCACTCTAAGATCACTTTACGAAAAATTACTCTAGAGGATCTGGACTCTTTTCATGAAGCTTATGCAGATTGGTGAACTTGATTATTTAATATTAATCTACAATTTACCACTTTTACTAGACTCATTCATACCGAGGAAATTGGAAACTGCCCAAACATAAGAAGGGTAAACTACCAATACGTCCTTATAGTTAGACTTAATTCCCATCAAATCTTATTGAAAATAAGTCTTGGTAAAATCGTCGCTAAAAATAATTTTTTTTGTGACGATTTTACATATGTCGCTAAAAATTGACAATTAGTGACTTTTTGTTGTTATGGGTTTTATAAATTGTCGCTAAAACTTACAATTAGTGACGTTTTTCTGTGACGAATTTTCAATTTGTTGCTAAAAGTTGTGGATTAATGACACTTTTTTTTGACGATTTTTTTAAACTGTAACTAAAACTTATAACTGGTAACATTTTTTGTGACAAAATTTTCATATTATCGTTAAAAATTAACAATTAGTGACATTTTTTAATAGTGTTTAATGAAAAATATCATTAATTATCATAGGACCTATTGGACAATAAGTCCTCTTATTAGGACCTACACGTAAGTCCCCCAGCAAGAAAACTAGGAATTTTAGAAGTACCAGCTTTATTATTTGCTTATACCATGTAAGCAGACTTTTCTAGCCATTCCAAGTACAGTTAGTTCATTAAGGCTTTGCTGGCTCAATTATTTACCTACAATCATATGCTAATCTATAATAGTTTGGATTCGCAATTTACTTTTTGTACTTACAGTTTGAAATTATGCCCGCATGTTGAATATATATTACAAGATGTTGGCACTTGTTTCATATCAAAATTGGAAATGAGTTTTCTTCTCCCTAATTTTTCTCTCCCATGTAGGTTAAGAAATGAAGCCAATTCTAATTTATATTCTACCAATTTCTCTGATACAGGTAGAGGGAAACACAGTTGAGGCACAGATATGGGATACTGCTGGCCAGGAGAGGTACCGAGAGTAGGTGCATTTGTCGTCTATGACATAACTAAGAGGCAAACCTCTGACAATGTCCAGAGGCGGCTCCGTGAATTAAGTGACCATGCAGATTCAAACATTGTAATCATGATGGCTGGAAACAAGTATGATCTAAACCATCTCAGAGCAGTTTCAGAGCAGGATGGTCACGTCTTGGCTGAGAAGGAAGGACTTTCATTTTTGAGACATCAGCATTGGAAGCACTCAACATCGACAAAGCATTCCAAACCATTTTGACGGACATATACCACATCATAAGCAAAAAAGCATTGGCAGCCAAGGAAGCAGCCACTGCCACTGCAATTCCTGGTCAAGTAAAAATATATGTATTATTGATTGATATCTGATTGATATTCTGTTGTTGTGTATTACATAAGGAGAAACTTACTCTTCTTTATAGAAGAGTGTACAGAGGTTGGACCGAAAGCAAAGACATCATGATCAACTAGGACACACTTTACAGCTAATAACAACATAGAATACACTAACAATATAATGCACTAACATATTTTAACAAAGGGACGACTAGCAATGTCAGCGACGCATCAGTGAATACGAAGGGAGGTTGCTGTTCTACTTAGTTGACATTCAATAGAAGAACCAATGATTCAATACCTTTTCGCCCCATTTTTAGGCAAGATAGAGACTCGTAGAATATTTTTTCCAAGTTGGTGATGAAGCTTGTGACAGTTGAACTAAAAATATGGTTAGCCGAAAATGACTGATACTGAGGCGGCTGTTGGGTGGGAAGTTGAATATCTCAAATGGGAGATACTGCAGGGCAAAATTGGTGGTATTGTAAGTTTAGTGTTCCCTTTCGACTGATGTTTGTTGGATTACTTTTGTAATAAAAACCATGCCATCTTTATGAGAATATTATTTCGTCATCATTTCATGTCATCTGCTCCAACCTTTTTTTGGAATCTTTGCTTTGGAGTTTTTGCAATGGAACTGCTGAATCTTGATAGATGACAATTCAACTTCCAAGTAGAGCTCGGGAATCTTGATAGATGTCTCTTTGGTGGAGTTTTGGAATCCTAATTCCACCCATTGGTTTGAATGTGGTGTTTGGTGAGAGTTTTTAAAAATTGATTCCACACACATTGTTGAAAACACGTTTACTCGGTCATGTTCCCGGACGTCCAGCCGGTTGACCAGAACAATGTTCGCGTTTTTTTTTGACACCTGTTATTTTTATATTTTAAATAAAAAAAATTTCGGAATTTTTTAAAAAAATTTTATGAGCATTGAATAGAATTTTAGATTGTGTGTTTGATTATGAATTATAAGTTTTTTAATCAAATATCATATGTCACATCAAAAATTTCAAACTCAATTCAAAACTCTTTCCAAAACTCATAACCAAATAATTTTTTTATATTCAAATCATAATTCCAAAACTCATAAACTTGAAATACAACTGTATTCTCAAATCATAATTCTAAAATTTTACCAAATGCAAGTTTTTCCAAAGAATGGAGGAAATGGACGGTTGATAAAATGTTACCGTTTGAAGATGAGTTAAAAGCCCAAAATTTACTCACCTCTTTAATTTATGGCCAGAGCACTATGTCATGTGTTCAAATATCTCTCTTCTATCATGCACAGTTGTTGGGGAGGAAGCGTATTAGGATCATGCCACCGTGATGTTCCGATTTGGAGGGCCGCCATATGCTGCAGTGGAAGAGTATGGGGGAGTGAACGTGCTCGGCGGCGTGGAAAACACGGAGGCAGCACCGTCAAGGACTGCCCAGGACGGAGGCAAAAAGAAGAGACCTGCAGTAGAGTAGAGGAGAAAAATTCTGCCTGTGGATGAGGTTGTTTTTGTTTTTTTTTTTTGTTTTTGTTTTTTTTTTGGTGTGTGTAAAAGTGTGATCGGGGTTGTGCCCTGAGATGAATAAAATATGATTGGTGTGTAGTTCGTCTTCTGCTTCTGCAAGTTTGTTTTTTTTTTTTTTGTTTTTTTGTTTTTTTGTTTTTTTAAGAAATAAATAAAAAGAAATAAAAATAATAAATGTGGAATCAAACGGAGGAGAGAGGGGACAAGTCACATTTTTTTTTTTTTTATAGTAATAATAAGAATAAGAATATAGTAAAAGAAAGCAGGTGCGCTTGCATAAAAAGGAATGAATGGAGATTAAAAAAAAGAGTAGTGGGTTGGAAAGTGAAAAATAAAAAAAGAAAAGAAAGGGAAGCATGTGAAGAAAGAAAAAGGAGCTGTGGGTGCAAGTTTTGCTGACCCTTCAAAAAACAACGTATGCTCTCGTGGGTGGGAAACCCAAACTGGTAAGAAGCCGCTCGAAGAACCGTTGTCTTCTCTGGCCTTCACCTCCACCTCTGGAATGGCGATGCATGAGGAGGGAGATCCGAGCCACGTGTCGATGCAGGCGACATGGAATCCGTGGCCGCACTGAGGAAGCAAGCGGATCTCGTCGCCGTCGGCGTACTCCGCCAGGCAGATCGGGCACTCGCCGAGCTTGGAGTTGGCGGCGGAGGAGGAGGTGTTGCGGCGGAGCCAGGCGCATCGGGCCACGGCAATGAAGCCGACGACGCAGATTAGGGCGAGGTGGAAGTCGTCGTTGGCAGGGAGGATGTCGTCGGGGAACCGGAAGAAGGTCGCTAACTGGGCGCGACGGTGGTGGGAGCAGCGGGTGGGGGGGTCCGCCAGCTGATCGATGTCGGTGAGGCCGGAGTGTACGGCGGCGATGGACTTTCCGGCGAACGACTTGCTGGAAAAAGGTTGCCGACTGATGGTTAAAGGATTCCTTCGGCAGTGCAAGGAAGGCTCCGAGTCGGGCTGCGATATGAAGGCAAGCCCGCCTGAGACTCGTGAGCAATATGGCGAAGAACTCGAAGTAATGTGTAGAAAATTCCAGCGGGCAGCGAAGGCAAAGTTGCCGGCCGGCTGCACTCCGCCAGGCAGATCGGGCACTCGCCGAGCTTGGAGTTGGCGGCGGAGGAGTCGTAAGTGAGCCTCGGAAGCGACTGGAGGATCTTCTTTTTGAGGCCTTTGTTGGGGGCGGCGGCGGAGGAGGAGGAGGTGCTGCGGCGGAGCCAGGCGCATCGGGCCACGGCAATGAAGCCGACGACGCAGATTAGGGCGCAGAGTAGGGCGGCGAGGATGACGACGAAGTCCGACTCGACGGCTACGGCCTCCGGGGGTTGCGCCGTCGCAGTGGCTGAGGAAGAGGAAGATGAAGATGAGCTGACGCCGCCGAGAAATCTAGGTGGACGAGTCATGGAGAGAGATTGGAAGGAGATGAGTGCTGGTTGCGCCGCCGTCAACGGCGGTGGTGGGCGGCGAAGGGTAGGGCGTTTGGAGGTTTTGCTCTGACGAGGTATGTGTACAAAAAAAAAATCTTAGCGGACTAGGTTGAGGTCCGGCGGGCGGCTAAGGTGAGATTGCCGCCCGCCGGGGAAGCGAAAATATTAGGTTCTAAACCTGCTCTGATACCATGTAAAAAATATATGTATTATTGTTTGATAGCTGATTGATTGATATTTGATTCTGTTACAATTCTGTTACAATTGATTGATTATATAGATGTAGGTTAGGTGGTGGTAGGTGAGGAGTAGGTGAGTGTAGTAGGTGAGTGTGTGGTAGGTGATGGTAAGTGTGTGGTAGGTGATGGTAAATTTAAATTCTAACAGAGCATTATAATTTCCTATTAAGAGTTTCCTATTTTGTTCTTTCCTAATGTGTTTAGTGCATCTCTCTATTTAAGAAACATTCGGTCTTCTAATTGATTAAGAGATTAATGCAAAACTAATTTTCTCTCTCTCTCTTCTACCAAGTTTTGAGACCTTGATGATGGGGTTATGAGAAACAACCACCCACCAATGCTGGACACACATCCTATTATTTTTCAACTCTTTTAAAACCAAACAAACTTCAAACATTTGGCGGCACACATCTCCCTTAGACACGACACAAGTAATTATCTAGTCATACCGGAAGACCATTTTGGTGGTGTGCCACCCAAAATAGCAAGGGTCTTTTTTAATTTTAGGAATTCAAAAGCCTAAAACTTCCAATTTGTTTTGGAATTATGCTTTTTAAAATAAATATAAAAATAATGTAAATTTAAACATATTAATCCCTCTTCCTTTAGCTTTTTAAATTTGAGAATCCGAAAGCCTAAAACTTCCAATTTGTTTTAAAAATAGAGCTTTTTAAAATAAATATGAGGACTCTTTGTTAATATTTCTTTTCAACACAGAATGTGGAAAACTGAATCTTACTTTTTTGGTATAATAAATATAGTTATTATTATTATTAGAGCATTGCTATTCAGACCTAAAAGTTAAACCTACTTTCTAAATCCAGTGATGTATCAAGATAATTGGTTGATAATTAAATATTCTCTAATTATCAACCAATCATTTTCTTGACACATTACTGAGTCTAAAAAGTGCGTCTAAAAGTTGAACTCGTATATCATTTTCCTTATTATTATTATTTTCATATCTATTTATTTTTTACCATGTCCGTGTTTTTCTTTATTTAAAATTTCCCTGTTAATGTGTACATATTGTATCACAGCCGCATGGTGTATACATGCATTCATGCTTCTTATTATCCTACCAAATCATCATATTATCTGGAAAATGTTTCCACTGGAAGCAAAATAGGAGCCAAGGGTAATTTACTAATGGATCCAGGACAACACTGACCCGAAACAGTTGCTTAGGGTTGAAGAACTAACTAGATAGCTTAAGACCAGGATGACAAGTAAGCTTGCAAAATGTTGGGGTAATAGTGATATCTTTAGCTTGGAAAATTTATTAACCGGGGTTACCATATTATTGTATCATCCTACTGATACGCCTCACACATTGCATAATTAAGAGCATCATACAACACCACCTAGGATGGCAATGTAGTTACCAGTGAAATGTGTCTCTTTGCTTCATTAAAAGCCCATTATCATATCTATTAGTATAAACATAAGTAATTATAACCACAGAAAACAGTTATAAGAGTCCCAAATAGTAAAGGGAAATGATAGAGAGCTCTAAATATAGAGCTCTAATTTGCGCTCTAATGATGTGTCAAAGTAAAAAAAAAAAAACAAAACAAAACAAAACAAGGCACAAACATCACATCAGGGTGAGACCCACCTTCCCATTATAGCTATTAGAGCTCCTATATTAGAGCTCTAAAGCATTTTTGAATAGTAAATTGAAAGTCTAACATGCTTTTAGAAAGCAGAGAGGAATCTGGCACATTTTGCAGATGTTCTTTCAATCGTCCTCTATTGGTCAAACATAAAACTACTCTTCAGTTCTATGTTAGTCTTCATAACCTAACCACAAAATCTAAATACTGCATTTTAAATTCCCATTATCATATTCTAGCTGGATGGTAACACAGGTAAATGTCAGATCTACTGTTTCTGCTGATTATTAAGGGCAGATGTTTGTGATTTCATCTGATATCATATGAATTAGAGAGCTAGCAAAAAAATAAAGACATTCTTTTCTTCACTTTTCTCTGCCAACCCTAGAAATCATTTTTCTACTTTCATATTAAGGGAACATTGTCATTAATATATATTTTAAAGGCTTAATTTCGAGTGTTTCAGTCTTGGATGCTGATGGCTATAATTCTGATTCTGAAAGAAACCACTGTTGTATACATGAAAAAACACTGTAGCAACAAAGCAAATGCAATCTGAAGTCACTTGAGACATTTTTCAATTCATTCTCATACAAAATGAGTTTTGCAGAGAGGGGGGATGGTAGACGAAAATTCCAAGAAAATGTTTCTGTAAGCTATTTAAATTTGTGAGAAAAATGTGCTCTTTCAGCAATAAACCCTAGATACTATCAGTAAGGAGTCAACATTTTAGTTTTTTATTATATAGGTTCATTCCGAGTCACAATAGAAATCTCTATTCTTTTTCCTTTCTTTTTCTTTTTTGAATAAATTTTCTTTTCGTTGTGGTAATGCGCAAGAGGTGGCAAATCAAATTGTTAAAGTAGCGACTGAGAAAAGGAAGAATGTATTCTAAAACTTTACTTAAAAGCAACACATTTTTTTCACAATAAAGTTTAGCTAAACATGTTTTGATCAGCATAGCATATCTAAACATGTTCATAAAATTTCTGTCGCAGATCCAAAAAAAATAAAAAATAAAAAAAGTCTACATATGATAATCATAAGTCTGAGGTAATTGAATGAAAAAGATTCCTCCAAGAAATTATTTGAAAGATGGAGAAAAAAGAAAAGCACAAAACAACCAAACTATGCATTGCAGTGAAGGGCAACAGCAAATAGCTTCAAACAGGAAAGCAAGGGGCCCTTGCAATGCATGTGCAAAATTGATCCAACAAAAATGGTTGGAATCGAGAAACTCTCCCATCCCATTCTGTTTTAGAAAAAAAAAGGAAGAAAAACTGAAGAAATTATACATGCAAACACAAAGAAGAAAGAATTCCACAATATCTAAGCTAGAAAAAAGAGTCAAGGTGGTGTATACCTGAAAGGAGATAATACAAAAAACAAAATCTCAAACAGATGCCTTCCAAAAAACAAAAAACTTTAATAATATTGTCCAAAATTATATACATCTAGAGGCAATATAAGATGAGCAGTTTTACTCAGCATGATGTAGCAACTAAAAACAAAAATGAAAAGTGGAAAAAGAGGAATAATAAATAAATAAATAAAAAATTGTTCATCTTAGCTCACCTATCTTGCATTGCTTTGGATGCCCTTAGTTGGTCCCGGCGTACAAGTAAATGAACATGACGGCCATATTTAGTCAAGTATAATGCTTCCTCTGTAGCTGTATCACCTCCTCCAACCACAGCAAGAACTTGACCCTTAAATAGTGGAGATGCTCCATCACAAATTGCACAAGCGCTAATTCCTCTACTCCAAAATTCATCTTCACGAGGTAAACTGAGCCTTCTTGCAGTAGCTCCTGTGGCCACAATAACACTATGGCAATTCACCTGAAAAACAAAGGTGAACAAGCAAACTTCACATGACTCTTAAGCACCGGATACTAGAAGGACTAGGACCAGCAAGTAAGAACACCGCAGCCAAAGGCACAATAGGGATAAAGGAGCAAGGACACTAAAACCGGACACGTGGAAATGGGGGCGACAGGCTACCCACTCTCGATACAGCTAGAGCATGTCATATGAAAATACATACATGCAGAGAGAGCAGAGTGCCAGCAGCCAATGAGGAACTTTTTAATTATAAGGTAGTATGTATAACCAAACCAAACCTTAAGTCTCATCAAATGGGGTCGGCTACATAAATCCTTCTTCTCCACTCGACTCTATATAGACTCTTTTGGAATTATCATTTATACAAGAGTATGCTCTTCAAGAGAAATTGTCATTATGTCACTGTCCATATTTTTTATCATTTATGTCATGGACAAAACATATCCATATAGATTGGAAGCCAAAATTAAAGGTACTAATAAAAAAACTAAAGAAAAATCCTAAATATCCAAGTGCCCACAATCACCATGTCACAGAAGTTTGCAAAACCTGCATTTTCCCATCCCATATTCTTCAATCTTAATGAAGATCGCTCTTTCTAATACTAACGTGATACCAGAAAATTAAGAGAGATAAGAAAACTTCATAAGAGTTTTTTTTTAAAAATGGGTCGCACACAAGATTTTAAAAAGCAGCCGCAACCGTTACGTAACGGTTGTGGTAGTTACTGTCACCCGTTACGGCCGCTATAGCGGTGTGATGGAAATTCACATGTGTAACAGCCATTTCGGTGTTACGTAATGGCCGTAAGGGTACCGTAACAGCTGTAACGGTCCGTTAGACACCGTTACACCATTTTACAATATTCTGAATAGCTTCTTTTTCCCAAGAAAAAAGACAAAAGTTTACAAAAAAAAGAACAAATATTCAAGTGATCCAAGCCAAACTAACATTTTACTAATTCCATAAAGTAGTTGCTACCCACATAAATCATGTCACTAATTCCATAAATCCTGCCACCTGCAACTTTTGAAAATCAAGCCAAACTAACATTTTACTATAAGTTTTCTAAACAAAACTGTATATTAGATTGAATTGATTGAACAAAGAATACATACATCATTTATATAGAGTACCACTAATTCCTAATCCTACATGAATACATCACTGAGATATATAGAAGTCTAATAGATATAGGACACTTATTTCTAATCCTAGGAGAACACATATTCTCACACCCCTGCTCAAACTCAAGGTGTTTGAGCAGAAAACACTGAGAGTTTGTCAAGAAAAAACCGAAACCGAGCAGTGGTGTGAGTCTTAGTGAAGAAGTAAGCAAGTTGCAGAGCCGAAGAGACAAAAAGAAGCGAGATAAGACCAGATTGCAGATGCTGACAGACGAAGTGACAATCAAGCTCAATATTGTTTGTCCGTTCATGGAAAACAGTGTTATGAACAATTTGAATAGCACTTCGGTTGTCACAATAGAGAGAAGTCGGGGAAGATTGAGGGACGCCCAACTCAGATAAGAGATCTTAGTGAAGAAGTAAGCAAGTTGCAGAGCCGAAGAGACAAAAAGAAGCGAGATAAGACCAGATTGCAGATGCTAACGGACGAAGTGACAATCAAGCTCAATATTGTTTGTCCGTTCATGGAAAACAGTGTTATGAACAATTTGAATAGCACTTCGGTTGTCACAATAGAGAGAAGTCGGGGAAGATTGAGGGACGCCCAACTCAGATAAGAGACTACGAAGCCAGACAATTTCAGCAGTAGCATAAGCCATAGCACGATACTCAGCTTCGGCAGTAGAACGGGCAACAACAGTTTGTTTCTTGCTTTTCCAAGAAATTAGGGAATCGCCAAGAAACATACAGAAACCAAAAGTATATTTACGATCATTAACATCACCAGCCCAATCAGCATCAGCATAAGCCACCAGGTCTAAGGAAAAAGTAGAAGAGAACAGCAAGCCCTGAAAGATAGTACTGTGAAGATAGCGAAGAATCCGAAGCAAAGCAGCCCAATGTGTAAAGCGAGGGGCAGAAACAAACTGACTGATCACATGGACAGCATAGGCAAGATCAGGGCGAGTAACTGTCAGATAGACTAAGCAACCCACAAGCTCGCGATATAACGTAGAATCATCTAGAGGAACCCCATCAGTAGTGTTGAGCTTTACATTAAGCTCACGATATAATTGTCAGTAAGTCTGGCACGATGGATAACCTCGTTAGCATACTTAGTTTGGGACAAAAAGTAACCCTTGGGAGAAGAAGCCACCTCAATGCCAAGAAAATACTGCAATGGTCCCAGATCCTTTATTTCAAAGGTGCGGAAGAGATGCTGCTTGACCTCAGAGATAGCAGAAGAGTCAAAGCCAGTGATGATCATATCATCTACATTTAGTAAGAGAGTAACAAAACCAACCGAGGTATGTCTTAGAAATAAAGCAGAGTCGGAAGCAGAAGAATGAAACCCAAGCTCGGTAACAGTAGTCTGAAAGCGATCATATCAACCACGAGGAGACTGCTTCAGACCATATAGAGCACGCCGAAGACGACAGACTTGGCCAGAGGAATGGTGAAGACCAGGGGGAGGACGCATGTAAGCCTTCTCAGTGAGATGGCCATTAAGAAAAGCATTCTTAACATCCATCTGATAGAGGCCAAGAATGAACAGCAGCGACAGATATCAAAGTACGGACAGTAGTCATCTTGGCAACAGGAGCAAATGTCTCCTCATAATCAATACCATACTCCTGGGAGAAACCTTTGGCCACTAGACAAGCTTTGTAGCGCTCAAGAGAACCATCAAAATGAGTCTTGACTTTGTAGACCCATTTGCAATCAACCAGATTCTTACCAGCAGGTAAAGGAACCAACTCCTAAGTACTAGTTTTCTGTAGAGCAAACAACTCATCCTCCATAGCTTGAACCCAATGAGGATCCTGACAGGCCTCCTTATAAGACTGAGGTTCTACAAAAGAGTGAATAGTAGACAAAAAGGTACGATAGGAAGCAAAAAAACAAGTATTAGACCAACCCAACCTTTTTGGAGGATGACGAGCTCGTGGAGGATATCGGTGTGTAGTAGGATCAGAGTCGTCAGAAGCAGGAGGACCAGCAGCAGGGGTAGAGACATCTAGTAGAGGAGGAGCTTTGCGTCGATAATAAACTAACAACGGAGGAGGAGAAGGAGGAGAAGTAGTCAGAGGTGAAGCAGGAGGAGAAGATGGAATAAGCTCAGGAGGAACTGTGGAGATGTACTCATCAGATGGGACCTCAGAAGGAAATGGATCAATATAAACCAAATCCTCTTTGGAAACTGGGGCGGTGAGAGGAGGAAGCTGAAAGTAGAGTCGTCAGAAGCAGGAGGATCAGCAGCAGGGGTAGAGACATCTAGTAGAGGAGCTTTGCGTCGAGAATAAACTAACAACGGAGGAGGAGAAGAAGGAGGAGAAGTAGTCAGAGGTGAAGCAGGAGGAGGAGATGGAATAAGCTCAGGAGGAACTGTGGAGATGTACTCATCAGATGGGACCTCAGAAGGAAATGGATCAATATAAACCAAATCCTCTTTGGAAACTGGGGCGGTGAGAGGAGGAAACTGAAAGTAAGATAGACGTTTGAGAAAGGCAACATGACGGAAGACATACAGGCGACGAGAAACAGGGTCATAAGAGCGATAACCTTTTTGAGTGAGACTATATCCCAAAAAAACACATAGGACAGACCGGGCACTAAGTTTAGTCCTATCTTTACGGGGTAAAAGGACAAAACACGCAGACTCAAACACACGAAGGAGGGAGTAATTAGGAAGTTGAGAAAATAGAGCCTCATAAGGAGACCGACCAGAAAGAAGAGGGGTAAGCATACGGTTGAGAAGAAAAGCACCAGTAAGAACTGCCTCACCCCAAAACAGAGCTGGAACGGAGGCAGAGAGAAGAAGAGACCTAGTTGTCTCAAGAAGATGACGGTGTTTACGCTCAACTCGGCCATTTTGGGCAGGTGTATCAGTACAAGAAGTTTGGTGAATGATACCCAAGTTGGCCAAATATTCACAGAATTCATTTTTAAAGTATTCCCCACCCAAGTCAGACCGCAACACTTTAATAGTAGATCCAAACTGTGTAGTGACCATAGATTGGAAAGTACGATATATCTGGTAGAAGTCAGACTTATGAGTCATAAGATAAACCCACGTGTAACGGGTGCAATCATAAAAAAAGACACATAGTATATTGAACCCCCTTTAGTAAGAACAGGAGAGGGTCCCCAGACATCAGTATGCACAAGAGAGAAAGGAGAAACAGAAATAGATATACTTTTATTAAAAGGTAAAGCTAACATTTTGGCAAGTTTACACCCCCGACATTCATCAATTTGACTAGGAGAAACTTTACCCAACAATCCTGATTGAGCTAAAGACCGTAAGCAGTCAACAGATAAATGACCAAGCCGAGAATGCCATAAGTAAAACTGACTCGATTGAGAATCTAATTGAAACGAGGAAAGTGCAGCTGGAGAGGTAGATAAGGGGAGATGCAAGCTTTCAACCACATAGAGATCTCCAACTCTACGGCCGGTCCCAATCTGCTTCTTGGTCACCCGATCCTGTACACAACAAATAGAAGAGGAAAAAATAACATCAAAACCAGACGCATCAAGTTAACCGATAGATAATAAACTGACAGATAACTGAGAGACGTAAAGAACAGAAGGAATAGTAACAGCAGACATGACGGATGGTAAGACAGACCCAATAGACAAAACAGACATACCACACCCATTAGCAGTATTAATAGTAATAGGAACTGGTGGGGGAATACAGTTTTGAAGTAAGGAAAAGTGAGGAGTCATATGATAAGAGGCACCAGAATCAAAAAGCCAGACAGAAGAAGGGATACCTGAAGAGGACCCAAGCAAACCTGAATGAAGGGAGGTAAGAGCGGAAGCAGATGGCGATGGCTGAGTAGTGGACAGGATATGCTGAAGTTGTGCAACCTGAGCACGCAAGGAAGCCAAGTCAGGATCGGGAGCCGTAGTAGAAACAATATAAGCAGTAGGAGGTCAGAAAGTAACCGATGTAGGACCGTGGAACTGTGTTTGAGAAGACAGAGCAAGCTGACGTCCTTTCTTGGGACAATTGTTCTTCCAATGGCCCCTCTGATGGCAGAAAGCATACTCATCTGGCCCTAATGGTCCTCTCTTGGGTTTCGCAGTGGCCTGAAGCTGATGAGGAGGAGGGGTCGATAACAAGGGCGGTTTGGCAGGAGCCAAGAACACAGAAGGAGGCAAAGTCTGACTGGCCATCTTAAGACGGGTTTCCTCGAATAGGAGTTCACGAACAATAGCATCCACAGAGGGAAGAGGAGATCGGTGCCACCTCGAATAGCCTCATACTGAGGGGAGAGAGCTGTTAAGAACTGGACTAAATGACTTTGTTCCCGAAACTCAATATAAGCGTCTAGTATCTTGAGACTAGGTGGTTCCATAAGAACCAACTAATCCCAGAGACCTGTCATCTCAATATAAAAGTCCTGAATAGTTTGATCCCGCTGACGAGCACTCTGAATAGTTGTTTCCAACTCATACCGTTTGGCAAAGTTGGACTGCTGATAAACACAGAGTAAATAATCCCACACTTCCTTGGCAGTACTGTACTTGGAAAACATCATTCCAATACGGTCATCCACAGAATTATGAAACCATGTTAAAACTTGGGCATTATCACAATCCCAAGTGTCACAGGAAGACAGATACCCTTCTATCTTCGGGTCCGATGGACGAGGAGCAAAACCAGAAACATAGCCCCATTTTTTTTTACCAAGAAGAAAATTCTTCATGACACTGGCCCAATAGGCATAATTTCCACCAGTTAGTTTACATTTGATGGCTTGGATTTTAGTATCCGACATTGTAATAAAACAAAGTTTGTAATAAACAAACAAATATGGGGCTTGAGTGCAATATTCCTGAAATAGGGTCTTAAATAGAAATAACCAAGTTGAAGCACAGAGATCGCAAAGCAGAGAGAGAGAGAGAGAGAGAGAGAGAGAGACTGAAGCTGAGATCAATCTTCAGACGGAGCTCGCGAAGATCTCAGACAGAGATCGCGAAGCACAAAGGAAAACGAACACTAAAGCTAAGATCAATCTTCAGACGGAGCTCGCGAAGATCTCAGACAGAGATCGTGAAGCACAGAGGCAGACGAACCAAATTAACCAGAGAGCCAAAGTAGATGGTTGCGAATCGATTCAGACAGAGATCGCGAGGAAGAGAGAGGCCTTCGCGAGACGAACCAGAGAGGGCTAGGGTTTAGAACCCTCGCGAGTCTGGAGAGAGAAAAGTCGCGACTCCGATGGTGACAAACCAGTCGAACCAGAGAGGGCTAGGGTTTCGAACCTAGCTCTGATACCATGTAAGTTTTCTAAACAAAACTGTATCTTAGATTGAATTGATTGAACAAAGAATATATACATTATTTATATAGAGTACCACTAATTCCTAATCCTACATGAATACATCACTAAGATATATAGAAGTCTAATAGATATAGGACACTTATTCCTAGTCCTAGGAGAACACATATTCTCACATTTACATCTATGAACCTCATAAACTTTCTTCTCTCATAAAATCCTTACCCTAACAAAAACCCACCACAGTAACTACTGTAGGCGGCTTTGACCCAAGTTTTCTAATTCTATCCACACATCACATGCTCACAGGAAAAGAGGCAAATTAAGAATTTTATGTGAAGACTACTTGAGGCATTATGCAATAAAATTTAAGATTAATGTGTGTGTGTGTGTGAGAGAGAGAGAATAACAGTGTTTCAAAAACGTTATTTAACACCCCCCCCCCCTCCCCCCAATCTCTTTTTTGCAGCAAAGGTAATTATTGGTCGATACTTGAAACATTAAAAAGTCACATAGACCTTCTAAAGCATGGCTGTGGCCCATTCCAAAGTGTTATCAAATAGGACTTGAACTATAACTACATGTATCAAGCTACTGATGGGCTGGATTGCACGCAAGAAAGACTCCTAAAACCTACTCAAAGCGGGATTCATAGAACATTCAAATCCTGACAAAAAGTAGAAAACACCAAAAATATGAATTTGTAGTCATAAAAACTAGAAACATATTTACTAAATTCATAAATTGACTTAATTAATTGTCAGCAAGAATAAGAAATATGAAGACTTCTAACCAACAAGCAGCCCTAATATGTAGGTGCTACATTTTTCCAAAAATTCATTTAATCACAACATAGCAAGGTCATTCAAGGCAAATTGAAAGCATCGAAGCAACAGTTCAAGTCAAGGTAAATGTATTTCTATGAGATAGAATAGCAAGATTACATACTTAGGTAACCATTTGATTATATAAATTAAATAGAAACTACATGCCACAAAAATTAAACATCACCTTACGTTCACTACTTTGGACAGTAAAAGGACTGTTCTTCACATCAACAAATTCTACATCTTCTTGGAATAATTCTGCTCCCCAGCGTTCAGCTTGCCGTCGCATCCTAGTCAGCAAGTCAATGTAAAATTTATTGATTAATTATAGTCAAGTTTGTTGCACCCCACACAAAAAACACATGCGAATAAAATGAAATCCAAAAAGCTAATTTCAAATTTTTTGATTTACCGGTCCATCAAATCAGGACCAGTTATTCCATCTGGAAACCCTGGGAAGTTTTCCACTTCAGTGGTGGTCATTAATTGTCCACCAGGAACACCACCCACTTGATACCCCTCGAACACAACAGGCTTCAAGTTGGCACGAGCTGCATAAATTGCTGCTGTGTATCCAGCAGGACCTGAACCTATAATGACCACATTCTCAACACCTTGATCTGCAAAAAGAAAAATATTAATTCCATTTTGAACTCCATATTTTTCCACAATATTCACAAGCCAAATACTAAAAGTGATTATGAATGGTGATTCAATCCGAACAAAGATAATTACTGCATGAAACAAGATTAAACAAAACCATCACAAACTATTATATTATTATACAATCTCTTTCAAAATGAATGAAGCTCGCATCAAATGCAAGAATAAGACAACAGCACTTGTTGAGAGCATTGAATTTGAAAATAAATCAGAATATATAAACAGTTATGTGGTAAAAAACAAAACTACTCGTTATAAACGTCAATGCAAACTAACAAAACAAATTATGTCCATTATCACGTGGTAGTGACTAAACCAATGGACAAAAGTATTCCCTCACATTAGTGAATGATGATTCCATTTGTAATATATTTTTTATCGTTTTTTAGTGAACCAAATGTGAGAATAGATATTATGATGAAATGATTATTTCATTTTACTTCATTTTAATGCACCACACATAAGATAAGAACTAAAATTATCTGGTGACCTTATTTTTTAGACAGAATTCAGGGTCCCAAGGTGGCCATCTTGCCAGCCTTTCCTCAGGGCCCGCCCTGGATAGAAGAGTTAGATGCGTCTTTGCAAACTTATGAATTAAACATGTGTCCTAAAAAATCCTCAGACAAAGGAATAGCCCTAAATTTTGTTAAGTAAGATGAACATGAGACTGAAGTAGAGAGAATTGAAGATGAGGAAGACTTTGCCCTTTTTTACTAAAACATTCAAAAGATATATGAGATTGAAAAAGGGAAACAATCAAAATCAGTTTAAAAAATCTGGGGGCTATCAAAAGTCAGGTCAGATGAGAAAAAATAGAAAGTGTTTTCAACTGAAACCTAAAAATAGGGAATTCAATGTCATTAGTGTCATTGTTTTGGTCATATCAAGCTGATTGTGGTAATAAGCAAACAAAACGTGAAGGCCTAAAAGCTACTTAAGATGATGAGAGGGAATAATAATAGTGAGCAGAGTCAGTCCGATGAGAACTATGCAAATTACACAGTTTTAGTAGTAGCTACTGTAAATCCTTTTGGGTGTTTTGACCCTGAAGCCAATGAAGTAGATGAAGTGGCAACGTCTGAGATTGTCAGGAATGTGAGCAAGTTGAGGGTAAATCTAATGGAGAGACTGATGAGTCAATCCAAAATGTTTACGAAGAGTGTCTAAAACTAAAAAAAGGGTGGATTAAATTTGAATATTAAAATAAAGACCTACAGGAAGGAAAGGGACAGTCTTCGGGTGGAATTCGTTGAGAAAACCTAAACTGTGGAAGAAACTCAAAACTCAACCCTAAGTGTGGGACGAACAACTCAAAACTCAGAGCTGCATTGTTAAAGAAACTAACTTCACCTCCATATAGAAGAAAATATTATTCTGGCTGAAGTACGGCTTGGATATATATTAGGTAACTTTGGATACGACAAAAATTAAGAAGTAGAAATTTGAGTATGTGTCGCGTGCATCCGTTAGATATGCGGAAGTAGCATGCAAATACCTGTACTAGGTAAGTAAATCGCATGTTTGTCGAAGAACTCATGCGTCATAGATAATACCCCAAATCCTCACCTTTTATACACTTATGCTGTGTTTGGTTAGGGGATTTGAGTAGGGATTTAGAAATGGAAATGGAAATGGAAATGGAAATGGAAATGGTAGGTGAAATGTAAATAAAACATACCTATATTTCACCTAGTTTCACACACCTTTTCCCTTTCCTTTTTCCTTTCCCTTTCCCTTTCCCTTTCCAAATCCCAAACAGAGTATTAACCTACTTAAAACCTCTTGTTTTCCTTTCAATTTATAAAGTGTAAAAAATGTTGTTTTCTCCTTATTTTCTAACAAATTTAGCATAAAGTTCGTAAGTTTTTAACTTAGCTTCTCTAGTTGTCCTTTAAACCTATATCTCTTTTAAAAAATATTCATTTCTATCCTTTTTGCAACTTTTTTAAAACATGACTTTATGTTTCTACTAAGCTTGTATTTCATTATTTGACCACCAGCTATCTTTATATATAGGGCATTTTCCCCCCAAAAAAACTCACTGAATTTTCTTGGATCACTTTCTACCAGTGTACGACATTCTTCTCAAACCCCCAAACCAAATGCCACATTGAAGAGATACAAGCCAAATGAAAGTCATAAAATTTGAAAGAGAAGTGATGAGAATTCTAGAGTGAAATCTAAAATCTAAAATTGAATAATTATTAGAAGCTCACATGTATTTGCTCCAGCAGCACTGAATAATTTCTCAGAAATATTAGATAGGAGCAAACAAAAATGCACAAAATTCAAATTCCATAGGAAAACACCTAACTATATATATAGATATAGATACAAACAAGTTATTAAAACCCATTTCTCTCCTATTGGGTAATCGAAAAAAGTGATTAACACCCATTTCTCTCCATTTCATTTCTTTTCTCTCCGAATCACTCAAACCAAACAAAGTGCAAGAGAGGAAGAGAGTTGAATACATACAAACATACATACATATAAGAGAGAGAGAGAGAGAGAGAGAGAGTAACCTGAGGAGCTAGGGAGATCATCTGAGGAAGAGGAAGGGGAGGAGGAGGAGGCTCTGAGTCGAATTGCGGAAGGAGAAGAGCGAGTGAAGGCGTGGTGAGTTCGAGCGACGCGAATGGAGGGGGAGCGTCGGAGAGTCGGCCTGGCGGATCGGAGTAAGATGGCACTGTTTGGAGTGGGAAGAGGGAGAGCGTTGGAGAGAGTGGAAGGAGCGGTGGTCATCTTCATTCGCTGCTGCTCAGATTCCGAGTCCTACTCCGACTCCGTTTGCTATCTTCGTAGCCAGTTCTCAGTTGTTTCGGACCATACAATACAACACTCAACCAACAAACTCACCTCACCACCCTGTTTTTCTTTGTTTTTATTGTGATTTCACAGACACACGTTTACATTAGAGAGCATCTCCTACAACAGATGCCTTTCGCTTACGGGTGAGCGCGACGGTTTTAAAATAAAATTATTAATTAAACGGTAAATTACAAACACACAGTTTATTTAAATTATAAATTATTTTAAAAATTATATTATATATTTTAAAATTTTTAACTTCACAATAAATATATCATTTTATTAATAAATTATTAAGTTAATTAATAATTTTTAATAATGTTAAAATTTTATTTTAATTAATAATTTAAATAATTTATTATTGTATAGGTGAACAGTTAGAAATTTTACTTTTTCAATTAATTCTATTAAACAAAAAATTCTGACAGGGAGGTATTTGTAATTTTTCAAACCATAGGAAATAATTCATATTTTAAACAAAACTCAAGAGATGTATTTATAATTTACCCTTAATTAAATGACGGATTGATAAAGTGTGAATTATACGATTTTAAATAAATTGAAGAATATTATAATTAATTATCAAATATTTATATAATATATAATATTAATTTGTATAATATTTTATATATATATATATAGGGGAAATGGTGTCCGCACTGCATTGAGTTGGCATGGACACTGGCCGGTACGTTCGTATCTCATCTCCCCAAAAACACCGAACAATCTCATACTAGCCACTGCACGTGCGACTGCTCGAGAACACCTGCATGTGGGACTCATACTAGAAAACTCAAATGAGCCAGCATAGAGACATCACCGCAAAAAGAAAGAAATAGTGTCTCATAATACCGCCAGATCCCATACTAATACATGCCGGTCCAAAAAACATCTCTAATCCTCAAAAAGAGCAGTTTGACCCTCTCAATTCTTGAATATAGTTCACACCATTCGCCTCTCATAACAGAGCGATGTGAGTGCCGGCAGTGAGATATAAACAGTGGTGTAATACTAGATGAATCTTCCCTTTGCACTCATGGCTGCATTTAGTTAGGATGACCGCTTCCCAGTGATGTCCTTAAGGCCGATATCAATGCAATGACCGGGCTAAATACAAAGTACAGAAACACAACCCCTTACCTTAGACATAGTTCAAAAGTCACAAAAGGGTACTCAATGAAAGTCATATCAATAATGGCAACGTAATGATTCACAGGTAGGAAAGCAGGATCCATTCTCTCACCTCATTACTTCGCGGTCCGCACAGCACATATAGTAGAATACATGCTACGGTGGAGGTAACTCTTCCATAAAGAGTGACGTCATACTCGATTGACAGAACAGTCAGATATTTAGTCTAGTCGCTTTCTAGCGCGCTTAACCGAATTCTCTATTTGCTCGCCTCTAAGGCGCCGAGATTAGCTGTCTGCATCTGCTATCATAACAGGGCACGAAACCATGGGAAAACGTGGTACTAACATCATGTTTGGTCCTTAACAGACCTCAATCTTGGTTATAATCCAAGGCGAATACATAAGTGGAATGTTATTGTAAAGCCCTCTTGGCTCCGATTAAAAATAAACCACCAGTCTCATCCTTTGCTCGGCCGTCCCAATGCGCCAAGGGCGATTGCTCTGGTGTGAGCCAATCTTGCCCTGCTGACATCATCATTTGCTATGCATGTATAGACAACCATAATAGTGCAACATCCCATCATCTCAAAATAAAGTGATCGATTAAAAAAAATTGGACCACACTGCGAGATTATAGACTCCAAACATAAGCCTTAGCACCTTTGCGATAGTAATCCAACGGAATCCACTGTGCGCCTCAAATGGAAAATAAAATGGAGAATTTTTAAAAAAGGATCACGTACCTATTCGCAAATATACTCTCTATAAGATATTTTTGTGAGCCTAATTTGCGTTCATTCTTAATAGCGCCCAACATACGCAAGAATGCGCCCAACAGCGCATTTGGAATTTACAAGGAGCAAAATTTAAGGGGAGTGCGTGCTAATAAAGCATTTATCGCACAGTCTAATGAGCAAGGTTAAGTCCTGGGCAACTCAGTTAACCAAATCTATCAAAGATAACACTTT
>NW_021025657.1:0-13399 GCF_004153795.1 Camellia sinensis
ATTGGCACTGCAGCCGGCATTTTAGTCAGTCTCAGAAGAAGTAACGATCACAAACCAAATCCTCAGATACATGAGAAGACAAGCATGACCAGAGCCATCGCATGGATTACAAGTCGGGAATTGAAGTGTTACGCTGGACTTCAGAACGAAGTTGCCTACGTATCCCGAAGATGGAATCAAGCACTTACGTAGTCGGGAGGTTAAGGCTACACTCGGGTATTTAACCTCTCCTTTTTGCCTCTATCTTTTGCCACAAGGCCGCTCTTTGGCGTGTTTTCAACCTTGCGAGCTATGTTTTCTTCTTTTCAATTTTGTGTTCCTTTTCTTCTTTCATTTTCATTTGATTTCTGTTTTTTTTGTCTTTCTTTTGATCTTTCTTTTGTTCTTTTTGTTCTTTCTCTTTTTTTTCTTTTTCTTCTTTTTCTTGCTCTAAAACTTTGCCTGGGGCCCGCCCTTTCGGGTTTTCCGGCCCAGCGAGCCTCTCAAGGGTTAAAAGTTTATTAGCTAAATCGGTCCATGTCAAATGGTTTTGGATCCTGAATCATCTGGAAATCCAGGCAGAATGGCGCTGTCGCTGGTGATGTTGGGAGTCCATCCAATGGGGGCTGAAATTTGCTCCTAGTGTTGTGGATATGAACTCGTTGTTCTTCAGCAGGTCTTTCTTCCTACCTCCTTCTGGGATTTGGTATTCTTGCCGTTCTTCATCTTGACTCTTCGAGCACATTTTGAAATTCCTTTGCCCCTATTCAAGGGTGCTTTGATTGAGGCTTTGCAAGCTTCCTTTGATCGCATGCTGATCTGCTTGATCTAACTTTCTTGCCCCTTGTTCGAGGGCTGCTTTGGAAATCTGGCCACACAGGCCCCACATTGTGGATTGACCATTGAACATTTCTGAAATTAAGTCCAAGTTGAAAAATGAAGGTCGAGTCTCGAGGCTGAGAGCCGATCCCAGGTGCCACAATCTCAAGAGCGATTCCACACAGGTCTTCCGCAGGACCGCGCAAAACATTTTTTTTTTTTTAAATCTTTTAAGAAAGCAACTAATATCGCTCGCGCTGAAGGCAGTGCGGAAATCAATCTGGATCAAGTCAGAATTCCTTCTCAGTACTCACATTAACAAGCACGATCTCGATCATTAAGGGCTTAGCATGCCTCTCTCTCTCAATTGATCAAATTTTGCAAAACCCGAGAATTCCTTCCTTTTCGTTTTTATCACAATGTTTCGAAAAAAGTTTTGGAAAACTTAGGTCGAGCAATGAATCAAGGCACAGAAAAGACACAGCTTCTATCAAATACTGCATCTCATTTAGAATTTCTGGCACAACTGGCACACGGTAGAAAATGCGAACATGAGAGTGTGAAAATCACTGCTGTTTCATTGAGATCTGTTGGACAACGGCTCCTCGGCAGACAAGAAACAGGCTCAAAGAAAGCAAAAAGACAAACACGAAACAAAACAGTGACGTCCGAGTAACACCCTGAGATCACCCGGACTCCTAGTACCAACAGGACTGACTCGATCGACAAGACAGACCTCAACTAACTCAGTATGAAAAGACTGACTCAAAACAAAAGGACAGACTGTCAAAACAACAAGCAAGACTGACTCAATACCCCAAGTCAGAATGTAGCATTCGCCAACTTGCCCTCAAAACGGTGCCGTTGCCATACGCCATATCTGGAGTAAAACTGAGCGGCTTGCCCGCAGGTGGTTTATCCCCAATCACATTCACATTATCCCCAAGTTCACTGATCAAGTGCGATAGACTTTGCAGGACTTGGTTGCGACGATGGAACCCGTTGTCGATCAGATCTTGTATTTTCGCTGGCGGAAGATGAAAGCACATAGTCAGTGTCATGGCCAGCTCGCTGATGGAAGGCCACAGTAGTCGGCGGGTTGTGTGAGAGAGGGAGGGTTCTTTGGCTAATGCTGCGGCTCCAGGCTTCAGATGCCCTTTCTTGATCAAAACCCTAGGCCTTTTGACAAAGGCATATAAAGTGGGCTGAAAACCAGTCTTGGCTTAGGGTGGATATTTTGGCTGCTTGCGAGCTACTCCCGAATGCACCGGTGAAGGGTGGTGTTTTGGTGCCGGGTGGCTGTGCCATGCCCACTTCAGAAGATCTTGCAACTGCATCACCGCTGGTGGTCGCATTCAAACTGCAAAAAAACGCCTTCCTGGGCTGCTCCTTGTCATTGTCAATCAGGCCCTGCTTCATGGCATCTTCGATCTGTACTCCCATCTCATGCAAATCTGAAAAGGTAGGGAAGGGGAGTACGATCATTTTCTGCATTAGTTTGGGCTGGAGGTTGCGCACAACCATCCGTATTTGATCCTTATCCGTTGGCCTAATGGTCATCATTGAGGCTTTGGCCCTCCAGCGGGCCACGAATTCTGAGAAGCTCTCCTTAGGCTCCTGTCTCGTCGTCTCAAGATCATGGGTCGTAATCTCGATTTGGGTATTGTATGAATATTGTGTGACGAAGGCCTCGGCCATCTCCTCCCAGCTTCGTTTCACCGAAACCTCCAATTTGGCGTACCAGATGGCCGCAATACCCGACAGGGTCCTGCCAAAAAGGGAAAGCTTCTGTAATCTTGTCAAGCCCATCGGGCGCAGAACATCTGAAAACAAACTCAGGTGGACCATGGGATCTCCTGACCCGTCAAAACGGTCGATGTGAGGCATCCTGAACCTGTCGGGCAGTGTCACAGCTGCGTCGGTGTACCCCTCCTCAATGTCCGGGATGGACTTTATCCCCTGGGATTTCTTGAACAACTTTTCAAGCTTGCTCAACTTCAACGCTGTATGGTCTACCTCGAACTCAAAGGGGAAGTCCGATGGGTTGATTGGTGCTTTAGCCAGCTGGGGTAAGATTGGGGGCGGAGCCGGCCCTGTCGGAATGTCCGTACCTTCTTGGACATTTGGCATCTCCCCGGGTATTGGATCTACTGGTGGGGGGGAAGCTTGATGCGAAGCAGATGCTCCGTTTTGCTGTTGCAATCTGGTGATTAGCTCTGCCTGTTGGGCCATGACCGCAGCCTGCTGTTTGGCGAATTCAGCTTGGCGGACAGCATCTTGCTGCATGAGTTTCATACTTTCTTGCATCTGGCGCATCATTGCCTCCATCCCTGATGTGTTCTGTTGATCCATCTAACTGACTGGTATTTATCCCTACAGTAGAAACTGAGACCTCAGCCTGACTGTTCACTGATGGGGTGGATAAAGGCCACTGATATGGTAACTGCTGAACTGGTGATTTGTGCCTGACTGGCCCTTTCACCTTGCCTCTGGCGAAGGAACACTGATTGCCCTTGAACTAAATCTCTGACCTGACAAACTCTATCAGCACAAGTTCGATGAACCTCGGGGGATATCGGAGCCTTCTGAAGCTATGGTTCCCAGACTACCTAGCAAAAGAGAAAACATGCAGCATCTCAGCCTAACTTCACCAAAACAGATACGAGCATAGTAGGATGATTGTGCCCTCTACTGAATTCTTGCCCCAAAATTCTGCCTCAAATCTGATACCCTCGGGTAAAACTGATTCTTCAGATTCTGATGCCCGCGGACCTGATACCTAGACTTGCAAACTGATACATGAATTCCTGTAGAGACGCACTCTAAAAGCACATAACAAGCAAGTGAGAGCCAAAACAACCCTATGTTGGGGTAGGGTTTCCCTGTCCTATTTTGTCAGGAGCTAGGGTTTCACTACGCATGCAGTGGTTTCAAAAAACCTATATCGGGTAAGCAACCTGTCCTAGTTTGGAATGGTCACTATGGATTCCGAATATGCATTAGGTCGAATGGTCGAAAAGGGTGCCCCGGTAAAACCGGGGTTTATGTTCCCATACTGGCAGAACCCACAACCGGTCAGCCTTATGGTCATGCCTTGACAAGACAAGCCTCCGGCAAACCGTTCAGGAATAGCAGATGGCAAACACGGTGTCCTAGGCGCACCAATGCAAATGCAATGCAAAGAAACACACAAGTGTAGTCAAAACAAGATATCATGAGTTCGAGTCAAGTTCTCTAAATCCCCAGCAGAGTCGCCAGAAATTGTAGACGTCCCCAAACGCCCTGGGAGAGGAACGAACGAGTCCCCTCGTTCCGTTCGATATTGGGCTCACTACAGCTCAGGACTCTAAAATTGTCACGGTTCTAAATCTGAACCAAAAGTCCAAATCCGACAAATCGTTTTGAGAAAACAGATTTTTAGAAAAGAAGTGCCAAACATGGACTGCTTTGCCAGATACAGAGTCGCCACCTAAATATTTTATTTTGGGAAATTTAGGAAACCCTGACTCGTTGCCTAAGGCCACGTGTCCGTCATCACCAAAGTTGCCTCGGCTCGGGAACTTGGGTACGATTGGGGAAGGTCACTTCGTGAGCACCCCCGCTCGCCCGATCAAAGATCGGCCTCTACTAACCATGATATCTATTTTTGAAAACATTATGTGTTCTTATTCCAGTTATTAGCATAGATTACTATGTGATGCGCACAACATACAAGTATAGACTGGATCGCCTGAATTGGAACAAAACATTTCATGTTTGTTTGTTTGAAAATGGTTTGATGGTGCTACCCGCAAGTAGGCTAAGACATGGATTTGCCACCCTCAGGTGGGCTTAGAAAACATGATTTTGCCACTATCTAGTGGGCTTTAAAACTCACAATTGATGATTTGTTCCAATCCAAATAACCCAACCTTCACCCACAGGCATTCAGGCAGTTATATCACATAAGCAATTAGCCTCATGGTAAGCATGCTATCATGGCAGTCACTCACACGCATGCAAGGATGCTAAAGCATAAAACTCACCGAGTACTCCAAGCCAAAACAGAAGCTAATTAGAAATCCATGCATGATCCTAATTATACAGAAATGCCTAATGCAACACATGCAAAAGTGCAACTATAGCAGGCTCGGCTATTCTAAACATGGCATATGAAATGCTACAACTAACATGTATTCAACTTGGAATTGAAAATACAATGCAGTTAGTATGATGCGCCGAGCCCGGTGCATGCAAGACAGATGAATGAATGCAAACATGCTATCATACTGTATGCTAATTGAAACATGCCCTAATCTAACCATCATAAGCGGGTAAATAAAATGGAGAAAGACGTGGGGTTGGAAGACATGCATCACACACACGCACACTTATTACAGTTATGCCCTCGCGCAGAGGGTCCGAAAAAAATAATACAGTCCTGAATAAATATTACAGTCCAAATAATTACAAAATCCTAATTAAATTACAAATTTAACTAAGAAAGCTGTAAACTAGCATGCAAGCTAGGGGCTGCCTTGACTCTGCTCCGGATGATGAATGATGCATGCTCGGGTTGCCTTGCGCGGAAATCCACGGCGATGCCCCGATTAGCCTCTGTTTGCAATTTATTTTTGGAATGCGTGCCAAGCTCTAGAAGGTTGCTGATTGTTGATTTGCTGCAATAGAGAGCAAGAAAGGGGCATGGCAATGTATTTTTACATATGTATGCATGCCTCGATCCTCGTGCCACCAATCACGCATCTCGATACATGATGGCCGAGGAGTCGAATTGTGCAACTCAATATAGAATGAATGCATATGAAAACACAACAAGACCTAACTCCATTATGGGCAATCCAGAGTGTCGATGACTGGGAATTGAGACACGTTCCGTCACTCGAAGTACGAAACGTCTCTCGTTTCCCGTGCTCGGGCTAACTCCTATTCCAAGCATGATGCAATATGCATGATATGTATGAAATGCAACTAAGATACAACCTAACATACACAATGCTATGAAATGGTATACACGATGCACGAGATAACATGGCATACACAATCTGCTAACATACAACCTAGCATACGCAATGCTATGAAATGAAATGGCATACACAATGCATAATGGACTTACACCAACATGAGTGGACCTCAGCCACACTCACATAAGAGGCCATTAGATGAAAATGAGACACTCGAGATGAGTGCACGCATGCACGCAAACCGAGGACCGATCCTAAGGCACCGAATGCCACTCTAACAAGACATGACAAGGCATGGAATATGGCATACTAGCATGCAAATTTTCAGTAGCAAAACAAGATGCAAAACAGCCCCAAAACATGGCAATATGGCACCCGGTGCATGAAATGAGACCCGAAATGCAAAACTAGGTACACGCAATGGCCTATAGCTATATAAAAAATGCACTATTTGAACATAAAGTGTGAAGACAGATTCAAGGAAGTCCCAAAACAAGCATATTTACAGTTTTAAGAAAGGCCAAACAGTGAACACAAATAGGGCTAAACCAATATGCAAAAATGTTCCTAAATGTGAGATAAAGAAGCAAGTCACAGCTGCTGGCCCCAAAAAATGAAGAGCCCTTCAACAAAGTTGAAGCGGGGCTCAAAATAAGGTATTTTTCAGTTTATGGCCGAGCCCAAAACAGTGCAAAAGTAAGCCAAGAATACTATGCAAAATAAGACCTAAAAAGAGGTTTAAACACAAAGAGCAAGAAGGGAACCTCAAACAGTAAAAGACCCATGATCAAACATGAAGAGGGGGTCAAAAAAAAGTGATTTACAGTTCGGACCAGAGCCCAAAAATATAAGCACAAAGGGCTAATAAATCATGCAAAAATAAGGCCAAGAGAGGGATATAAAGGCAAGTGGAAAATGGAAGCCTCAAACAGTGATAAGCCCTTCAACAATATTGAATAAGGGCTCAAAATAAGCCACTTTACAGTTTATGACAGAGCTCAAAACAGTTTACACGTAGGCCAAAAATACTACACAAGAAATAGGCACACAAGAGGGGTAATGAAGCAAGTGGTATCTAGGGACCTTAAACATGGAAGGACCCTAAAATAAACATGAAAAATACATCAAAACATGACTATTTTCAGTTAGGGTCGGAGCCCAAATATGCAAGCATGTATGGCTTAGAAAGGATACAAAAATAAGCTTAAAAGAGAGAAAATGTTGCTCACCCTTGAAGACCAAACTTTAGCAGCCCTTTGGCTTGAGAAAAGGTGCCTCCAAAGCTCTGAGAAGGCCCTCCAAGCTGCTGGAATGGAGTGGTGGTGTGGTGTTAGGTAGTGGTGTAGAAATGAGTGTAGGACTTGAGAGGTTTGAAGCTTGGAAGTGTAGAGGGAGAGAGATACAATATGGGAGCTCAAAGACAAATTTTCTAACCCCTAAACCAGAGCTGGGAGGCTGGTTTTATAGGCAAAAGAGGGGGAGAAAAGGGGGGAAAAATGGAGGGGAAATGAATTCAAGTTTCCCCCCACAAAGTTGGCCCCCCGGATACAAAATCTGGGGGGAAAAGAGATGCATATTTGAAATATACCTGCAGCAAGGAGAAAGGCCGGCTGGTTATTGAGGTTGCAGGTGACCGGTCGGCTCTCCCAATGGCCGGCCGGCCAAGGGTCAAAAGGGTCAATCATGATTAGCGGCCGGCCACCCCAGAAAGAGGGCCTCCCACGTGTGCACAACACAACCATGTAGTCAAAAACTGGAGAAAGTGAACCAGGAGAGAGAACAACCCACTTTTCAAAGGGGTTCAAAAGGTTCAAAAGCAATTACTGGCCGGCCACCAAATATTGGTGGCCTCCCAGATGTGTACATCACAAATATGGGGTTTAGGGTGCAAGAAAATGGCCCAAGGGTGGTCAACATTGGCTTTGAAGTGAGAAAAATCAGGCGACGGAGGGCGATGAAGGGATAAAGTTGGTTGATAGAACAATTACTGGCCTCCCATCCTTCTATGACCTTCCTAGCAATGAAGCAGAGGTCCCTGCCAAAAACGAACCAAAACCGATGCAAAATGAAGGTTCAGGGGCCGAAACGCGTAGCCCGGGGTCCCGAAAACTGGCTGTTAGGCACCGGGAGTGGTGTTCGACCACGAAGTCGGTTTCTCTGACCACAGTGTCCCTCAAAAGGGAGGATACAAGATGTATGCCAAAAACCGGGGCAAACGGAGGTGGTTAAGCAGTCCCGAACCGAGGCACACGGCCAACGGCTCTGAAAAATCGGAAACCGGGCTCCAAACGGGCAAAAATGGCCTACGACCACGAAACGTAGCCTACAGCCACTGAGAGATGATCTACGAGACCTCTCCCTCCCTTCGGGAAGAGAAAACAGAGAAAACGGAGCCTGGTTCGCAAATCGAGGCAAGACACGAAAGAGCCCGGAAGTCTAGAGGCAACGCTCGCAGCCGAGACTCTGAAACTTCTGAACGAGCATAATATGCAATATCATCGAGCGCTCAATCGGTGACGTCTGAGTCTTAAGGTCGGTCAAAAATGGGGTGTCTACAGGTCCGAAACGGGAACCTCGTCACTAGCCATAGAGAGAAAAGAGGAACTGTGAAGAAAAGTGAGTGGGTGTAGACACCCCATTTTTGATCGACCTTAAAACTCAGACGTCATCGATTGAGCGCTCGGTGATCGCGCATGTTTGTGCTCGTTTCGAGTTTCCGGAGTTTTCGGCTGAATGCCTTGCCTCCGGGCCTCTGACTTGCTTCCCTTTTGGTTTGGTTTTGAACTAAACCTTGTTTTCCCTTGCCTGGAGGGAGAGAGAGGTCTGTAGACCACTTTTCCCTCTTGGCTAGTTTCCGGTTTCCAGAGCCTTTGGCCGCGCGCCTTGTCTCGGGATCGTTTATCGTTCTCCTTTTGGCTTGGTTTTCGGACCATGCCTTGTTGCCTTGGTCTAGAGGGACACAGAGGTCTTGTAGACCACTTTTCCCTTCCGTAGACCACTTTTGGTGCTTGTAGACTAGTTTTCGAGGCTTTCGGCTGTGCACCTTTTCCCCAGGACTCTTGTCTTGCATCCTTTTTGGTTTATTTTTGGCACAAACCTTATTTTCCTTGCTTGGAGGGTGGAATGAGGGTTGGAGACCAGTTTCTCTCTCTGAAAACCACTTTTCTTCCCCGCCAGACAGTTTTTTGGTTGGCCAACTGGTCTTGGTGGCCTTTGGACCACCAAAAGTGGTTGGCAGCCATGCCACCACTTTGCTTTCTTTGTGCAGACCACTCCTCTCCTTGGCCGACCACTTTTCATTCTTGCAGACCACTTTCACTGGTCGGCCGACCAGTGCAAGTAGCTGGCCGACCACTTCAAGTAGTCGGCAGTTTTCCTATAGTTTCCTGCAGATATTTTCTTACCAGCTGTGACAGCTGGTGAGCACAGAAACCATCCTTCATACACGTGTATAGAGGGATTGCATCTAGCTTCAAGCTTGTTCAACAAGTTTGAGGCTTGGTTTTCTATATAAGGGAGGCCCTTTCTCCCTTCTCCAGGTTCAGAAAGTTGCTTGAAGCTATACATATATCATCTATCTCTATAATTCCTCATTTCTCTCATATTTGTGCTTAAAAGTGCCTTTTCTTCACACTTTTACACACAATCACATAGTGAAACACCACGCTCTTATTGCTGAGGCACCTTGAAGCTGGTTTTGGTGTTTTTGGATTGGTTTTAACTCAAAAAAAGTTGCTGGAGTTGCAGCTTTGAAGTTGTTCTTCAAAGGTAAGAAGCTAAGCCCTCAAACCTTTTTTTTTGATTAAGCTTTTGGCCCTATTTGCATGCTGATTTAGGCCTACCTTTAAACTACAAAAAGTTCTGATTTTATATGCTTGAAATGTTTGTTTAAGGTTTCTTTGGTATTGGGGGTGGTCTACCCCCTCTTGTGCCTTGTTTGGCCTTGTTTTGTACTATCCTTTTAAGCTATTGGGACCACCTCCTTTTGACCTTCTTACCACTGAAACTCAGAGGAATTTCAGTGGTGGAAAGGGTGTTTTGAGGTCCCAAATAGGAGGGGGTCATCCCCTCTCCTTGTATCTTGGTTACTTGCTTTGTTGGCCTCATGTTTGAGCATGTTTATCTAGCATATGTTGGCTCCATCTCAGCCTATTTTTGGCCTTATTTCAGTATGGCATACCTCTGTTTTGGCTTGGTTGGGTCACCCTTTGCATGCTATTTACACTTGTAGTGTAATCCTCACAAACTAGCCTTGTATGCCTTATGTTTTAGCATGTCTTGCTAGCCCATTTTGGCCATATCTCAGCATGTTTTTGGTGTTGGTTTGCCATGCCTTAGCTCTATTTTGGTTTGGTTTGATAGCCTTTTGCATGCTCCTTGCACTTGTGGTGCATTTCCATTCACTAGCTTAACATGCATCATGCTTTGGACCATCATTCTAGCATGCTTCTGGCTCTACTCAGAGAAGCTTTTGTTCATGTTTTACCATGCTTGAGCTCTGATTTAAGTTGTTGTGGTCATGCATGCCTTGCTTTGTAAAGCTATAGTGCATTCTAGCTCACTAACTTTGAGTTTCCAAGCCACTAATGCTACTTGGGCTATTCACATGATTTGGCATCATTTGATATGTGATTTCAGTGCATGTAGTGTGGCCATACCCTCTCATGTGTCAATCTTTCAATGCTTTGGAGGGTTTATGTTTCATGCCTTAAATATGAGCTCATGTGTATGCTATCTTGCCTAGGCTTTTGGGCCACTATTTCAGTGTGTTTTTAGTCTTGTTTCACCATGATACAACTCTGATTTTTGTTGGTGAAGTATCTCATGCTTGGTTTTGGTAGGTGTAGTGGGATCCTCCTTATTGCCCTTGCATGCTCCATGTTTTGGCCTTTCATGCTAGCTTGTTTTGGCTTTGCTCCATGCATGTTTTAGCCTCATTTTAGCATGATTTAGGACTGTTTTGGGTTGTCTTGGTCATATGGTTCTTGTATTGCATAGCTGTAGTGCAAGTGCCCATGCTAGTTTCAAGTTTTGAGCACCATAGCATGCTTCATTTGTGACATGTACATGATTTGGCATCATTTACATGTTATTTCAGAGCATATAGCATTGCCATGCTCCCACTTCTTTCACTCTTTGAGTGCCTTTAAGGGTTATGCATTATTGCCTTGTTTGTGGACCAATGCGTATGCGTGCATGCCTAGACCTTTGAGCTCCCATCTCAGCATGTTTTGGTCCTTGTTTTGACCTATTTGAGCTCTATCCATGATTGGTTAAATCATTTGTGCCATGCATTGCATGCCTCTTGTGTAGTCCCTTTCACTAGCTTTAATGCTTAAGGCCCTCTTGCATGTTATACTTGGGTTGTTTGAATGGTTTGGCATCATTTCATACATGTTTTCAAAGCTTGTAGTGTTGTCACACTTCCATATTTGTCACTCCTTGCTCATGTTGAGAGTTGTGCTCTTATGCTTAATTGGTGAGCCAATGCATGTGCATGCATCATCTTGCCTTTTATACCATCATTTCATAGCATTTTGGCCACTGTTTTGGGCATGATTGAGGTCTGTCCATATTCGATTTAAGTCCATATAGCATGTTGTTTGCATGTTGTTGCATTGCATTGTGTTCGCATGTTGTTTGCAAGTTGTTACATTGCGTTATTGTTTCCATGCTTTGCATGACCTTCTCCTCTCGTACCCAAGTTCCTGAGCCGAGGCAACTTTGGTGATGACGAACACGTGGCCTTCGGCACGAGTCAGGATTTCCTAAATTCTCCCAAAAATAAAATATTTAGGGGGCGACTCTGTATCTGGCAAAGCAGTCCATGTTTGGCACTTCTTTCTAAAAATCAGTTTTCCAAAACAATTTGCCGGATTTGGCCTTTTTGGTAATTTATTAGTCTCACATTGCACATTGTGAGATTAGATTTAGAACCGTGACATGAGTCCGAACTTGTAGTAGCTAGAGAGCAAACGAATTTCGCGCCTTCGCGCGCGGAGCTCGGGAGTCCTTTGGCATGTCTACAGTTGGTTCTGTACTTAAGCAGTTAATATGTTTAGCTATTCATTTGTGTTTGTAATTAGCTAACTAGATAGTTAATTAGTTATGATTTGTAATAGTTAGCTTAATTAGCGTAGCTAGTCAGCATTCATTTCATTCGGACCCTCTGTCGAGAGGGCAAATGTTGTAATAAGTGTGCGTGAGTGTGTGAATGTCTTCCAACCTCACTTCTTTCTCCCTTGTACTTATCAGCTTTCGATGGTTAGTTTAGGGCATATTTCAATTAGCATCCTTATGCTTGCATGCGTGCATCATTCATTTGTCTTGCATGCACCGGGCTTGGCGCATCATTCAAACCGCATTGTCTTTCACATACATTTACTTGAATACGTGTTTCAAAGCATGTTATCAAATGTCGCATTCATATGCCATCTTAGATAGCCGAGCCTATTTAGTTACGTTTTTGCATGTGTTGCATTAGGCATCTTGTATAAGTTTGGATCATGCATGATTTCTAACTATTTTTTTGTTTTGGCTCGGAGTACACTGAGAGTGTTTATGCTTTAGCATCCTTGCATGTGTGTAAGCGATTGCTATGTTAGCATACTTACCATGAGGCTATTTGCTTAAAGTGCTTAACTGCTTGAGTGCCTATGGATGAAGGCTTCATTACTTGAATTGGAACGATTCATCATGTGAGTTTTAAGCCCACTTTGCGAAGTGGCAAAATCATGTTTTAAGCCCACTTGAGGGTGGCAAATCCGCATTTCTAAGCCCACTTGAGGGTGGCAAATTCAAACCATTTTCGAAAACAAACATTGAATTGTTTTGTTCCAATTCTCGTGATCTAGTCTATACTTGTATGTTGTGCGCATCACGTAGTAAGTTTGCTAAATAACTAGAATAAGAACACATGTGTTTTCAAAACAACATATCATGAGTAGTAGAGGTCGATCCTTTGATCGGGCGAGCGGGGGTGCTCGTTTCAAGACCTTCTCCTCTTGCACCCAAGTTCCCAAGTCGAGGCAACTTTGGTGTTGACGGACACGTGGCCTTAGGCGCGAGTCAGGGTTTCCTAAATTTCCCAAAAACAAAATATTTACATGGCGACTCTGAAATCTGGCAAAGCAGTCCATGTTTGGTGCTTTTTGATTCAAAATTGATTTTTCAAAACCAATTGCCGGATTTGGACTCTTTGGTGATTTATCAGTCTTACGTTGCACTTTATGAGATTAGATTCAGAACCGCGACGGGAGTCCGAACTGTAGGACTAATTCGAGCTCTCCGAAAGGGGGCACGAAGAAAGTCAAGCTACAGCACTCTTTTGAATCTTTGAAAATTACACCGATTTCCAAATTGCTTCTTTCTGATCTCAAGAACACCTTGAGGGCTGAAATTCCTCCTGTTGCTGTAACAGAGCACAGACAGAGGCAAGACAATGTATTTGCAAAGAAATGTATGCACTTCCACACTCCTTATCATATCTCAAACTCAAAGGAGTATCACACTTGACTCTCGAGCTACCAACCAAGCATTTTCAATGCATGGTGGCCAAAGGATCAAGCTTGCGTAAAACTCAATGAATGCACACATAAGACTCGAAAGGCCTCCACCCTATCATACACAATCAAGGGGGA
>NW_021025657.1:13837-42732 GCF_004153795.1 Camellia sinensis
TACCGAACTACGTAAGGCTTGATTCCATCTTCGGGATACATAGGCAACTTCATTTTGAAGTCTAGCCATAAACACTTCAAATCAACTTTTGTCCATGTGATCATGTTGATCATCTTTGTTTATTCTACATTCAAGAGCTCGGTTGTGATCTCCAGTGCAAGTGCTATTCAGACTAGGGGCAACTTTTCCAGTTGTTGGGATTCGGGGTTGTGCATCTCGAGGATAGATCCAGGCGTGTCTAGTTGTGAATCCATATTGAAAATGGTTTTGAAAAGTTTTAATAAAAGTTGATTTTGTTTATTTAATCTTTTTACAACTTAGACCATTTTTGGACCAACAAGAAAATTTTCAGTACCTACAAACCTTCAATTTCATTGATTTCAGTACAGAGTTCTCCTACTCTTGAATATCAAATTAAAGTTTCTTTTTATTACATTCATACGAAAACTTGAAGATTGATTAAAGCAAATAAACTCAGGGCATGGATAAGCCAGATGTTCCTCCCCCCCTTCCAAAGCTTGTGAAAGCCTTTGATGCCAAAGTAGGCCCGGTTGTGCTTCTTCATCGAGCCAAGCTATGCACTCACTGGAAAGGGCACAACTGAAAGTGGGTAGTGGGGGTGAAGACCACCGAACTCGTTTTGCGGCGCCCCTGTTTCGGAGAGGGCGCGGATTTGGGTTCTAGCTACTACAGTTCGGATTCCTATCACGGTCTGAATCTAATCTCACAAAGTGCAATGTAAGACTGAATAATCATCAAAGAGTCCAAATCTGGCAAATCGTTTTGGAAAAATCATTTTAATCAAAAAGTGCCCAAACATGGACTACTTTGCCAGATTTCAAAGCGCCACCTAAATATTTTGTTTTTGGGAAATTTAAGAAACCCTGACTCGTGCCTAAGGCCACGTGTCCGTCATCACCAAAGTTGCCTCGGCTGAGGAACTTGGGTACGAGAGGGGAAGGTCCTGAAATGACAACCCCCGCTCGCCCGATCAAAAGATCGGTCTCTACTAACATGATATGTTGTTTTTTAAAAACACATGTGTTTCTTATTCCGGTTATTAATCTAGAATTACTATTGTGATGCGCACAACATACAAGTATAGGATTAAATCACTCGATTTGGAACAAAACATCTCATGTTGTTTTTCGAAAATGGTTTGAAAGTGCTACCCTCAAGTAGGCTAAAACGCGGATTTGCCACCCCAAGTGGGCTTAAAACATGATTTGCCCAATCAATGGGCTTGAAACGCACATTTGATGAATTGTTCCAATTCAAATAATGAAGCTTCATCCACAGGCATTCATGTAGTTTATCAAATAAGCAAATAGCCTCATGGCAAGCATGCTCATGGCAGTCACTTACACACATGCAATGGATGCTAAAGCGTAAACACTTACAGTGTACTCCGAGCCAAACAGAAAACTAGTTAGAAAACAATGCATGCTCCTAACTATGTCAACAATGCCTAATGCAACACATGGAATAATGAACTAAATAGGCTCAACTATCTAGGATGGCATATGAATGCAACACTTGATAACATGCTGTTAAACACGTATTCAAGAAAGTGTATTGAAATACAATCATTTGAATGATGCGCCGGAGCTCGGTGCATGCAAGACAGATGAATGATGCACGCATGAAAGCATAAGTATGCTAATTGAAAATGCCCTAAAACTAACCATCAAAAGCTGGTAAATAAAAGGGAGAAAGAAATGGGGTGGAAGACATGCATCACACACACGCATGCTTAGCTTATTACAACATTTGCCCTCTCGACGGAGGGTCCAAATAAAAGAGAGCTAACTAGCTATGCTAATTAAGCTAACCATTACAAACCAAACTAATTAACCAACTAGCTAATTAATTATTACAACACAAATTGAATTGACTAACTATTCTAAGTTAAATAAGTACAAACCAAATTAATTAATTAAACACTTAACCAATTAATTACAGAATAACTAAGCTAATGCACTAGTTTAGCTAAGACATTTAAACAAATGGCCTCGGGAAGCGAGGGGGGATATGCATGCTCGGTTAGCTTCGCTCGGAAATCCATTACCATGCCCAGAATTGCCTCTGTTTGCACTTTTCTTGACCTTTGAAAATTGTGCCAATCTCCAGAATGCTTTTTCTCCAACACAGGGACCTCCTGGTGGGCTGCTGACCAGAAAAGGAGGCTGTAGACCATTTGTAGACCAGAAAAGCTGGTTGTAGACCCAAAAAAGTGGTCGGTGGACCACCTTTACTGGTCTGCCAACCAGAAATTTTGCCAAACTCCCGTTTTGCTGCAACAGAGAACAACAAGGGCATGACAGTGTATTTGCAAAGGAATGTGTGCACAACCACCGTCCCTATCATTTCTCAAGCTCAAGGGAGTGCGGTACTCGACTCTCGGGCCACCAACTGAGCATCGCAATGCACGATGGCCGAGAAGCCAAGTTTGCACGAGTTAATGTCAATGAATGCACAAATAACACGTAAGGGCCTCCGCCTCTATCAAGCTTGATCAAGAGGGTCGGCGACCGAGAAATGAGGCGCGTTTCATCACTTCAAGTATGAAACGTCCCTCGTTTCTCGTGTTTGGATTAACATCCAATCCAAACACAATGCAACACACACAACATGCCTATCTATCACATGGACAATGCATGCATGGCATGCTCGGAGGCCAAGAACATCAAAGCTAGTAAAGAGCATCATACAAGAGGCATGCAATACAAAGCTTAAACAACTAAACCAGGGTTACTCTTGCTTGTTCGGAGGCCAAGAACACCTGGACACTTATTCAGACACTCTTGCATGATGGCAGATATGTAATTATGGTGTTTCCTTGCCATTTCTCATGCACTAGGGTTTAAACACTCGGACACTTATTCGGACCCTCTTGCATGATGGAAGATATGTAATTATGGTGTTTACTTGTCATTTCTCATGCATTAGGGTTTAAACACTCGGACACTTATTCGGACCCTCTTGCATGATTGCAGATATGTAATTATGGTGTTTACTTGCCATTTCTCATGCATTATGGTTTAAACACTCAGACACTTATTCGGACGCTCGTGAATGATGGCAGATATGTAATTATGGTGTTTACTTACCATTTCACAAGCATTAAGGTTCGAACACTCAGACACTTAATCAGACATTCTAGCATGGTGGCAGATATGTAATTATGGTATTTACTTGCCATTTCTCATGCATTAGGGTTCGAACACTCGGACAATTATTCGGACCCTCTTGCAAGATGGAAGATATGTAATTATGGTGTTCACTTCCCATTTCTCATGCATTAGGGTTTAAACACTCGGACATTTATTCGGACCGTCTTGCATGAAGGCAGATATGCAATTATGTTGTTTACTTACCATTTCTCATGCATTAGGGTTCAAAATTTGGACACTTATTCGGACCCTCTAGCATGATAGCAAATTTGTAATTATGGTGTTTACTTGCCATTTCACTTGCATTAAGGTTTAAACACTCGGATACTTATTCGGACCCTCTTGTATGATGGCAGATTTGTAATTATGATGTTTACTTGTCATTTCTCGTGCATTAGGATTTGAACACTCGGACACTTATTCGGACCCTCTTGGATGATAACAGATATGTAATTATGGTGTTTACTTGCCGTTTCTCATGCATTTGGGTTTAAACATGCAGACACTTATTCAGACCCTCATGCATGATGGCAGATATGTAATTGTGGGGTTCACTTGCCATTTCTCATGCATTATGGTTTAAACACTCGCACACTTATTCGGACCCTGGTGCATGATGACAGATATGTAATTATGGTGTTTACTTACCATTTCACATGCGTTAAGGTTCGAACACTCGGACACTTATTCGGATCCTCTTGCATGATGGCAGATATATAATTATGATGTTTACTTGCCATTTCTCATGCATTAGGGTTTAAGCACTCGGGCACTTATTCAAACCCTCTTGAATGATGGCATATATGTAATTATGGTGTTTAGTTGCCATTTCTCATGCATTAGGGTTCGAAAATTTGGACACTTACTCGGATCCTCTTGCATGATGGCAGATATGTAATTATGGTGTTTACTTGCCATTTCTCATGCAATAGGGTTTAAACACTCGGACACTTATTTAGACCCTCTTGCATGATGCAGATATGTAATTATGGTGTTTAGTTGTCATTTCTCATGCATTAGGGTTTAAACACTCGGACACTTATTCGGGCCCTCGTGCACGATGGCAGATATTGAACTATGGTGCTTACTCGCCATTTCTCGTGCATTCAGATTCGAAGAATCGGGCTCTTTTTCGGACCCTCTTGCATGATGGCAGACATGTAATTATGGTGTTTACTTGCGATTTCCCATGCATTATGGTTTAAACATTCGAACACCTATTCGGATCCTCATACATGATGGCAAATATGTAATTATGGTATTTACTTACAATTTCACACGCATTAAGGTTCGAACAATCGGACACTTATTCGGACCCTCTTGCATGATGGCAAAAATGCAATTATGGTGTTTACTTGTCATTTCTCATGCATTAGGGTTTAAACACTCGGGCACTTATTCGGACCCTCTTGCATGATGGTAGATATGTAATTATGGTGTTCACTTGTCATTTCTTATGCATTAGGGTTCGAACACATGGACACTTATTCGGACCATCTTGCATGATGGCAGATATGTAATTAGGGTGTTTACTTGCCATTTCTCACGCACAAGGGTTTAAACACTCGGACACTTATTCTGACTCTTGCATGATGGTTGATATGTAGTTACGGTGTTTACTTTCCATTTCTCATGCATTAGGGTTTAAACACTTGGACACTTATTCGGACCCTCTTGCGTGATGGCAGATATGTAATTATGGTGTTTGGTTATCATTTCTCACGCATTACGGTTCGAAATTCGGACACTTATTCGGACCCACTTGCATGATGGCAGATATGTAATTATGGTGTTTACTTACCATTTCTCATGCATTATGGTTTAAACACTCGGACACTTATTCAGACCCTTTTGTATGATGGCAGATATGTAATTATGGTGTTTACTTGCCATTTCTCGTGCATTAGAATTCGAACACACGGACACTTATTCGGACCCTCTTGCATGATGGCCTGTATGTAATTATGGTGTTTACTTGACATTTCCCGTGAATTAGGGTTTAAACACTTGGGCACTTGTTCGGACCCTCTTGCATGATGGCAGATATGTAATTATGGTGTTTAGTTGCCATTTCTCTTGCATTAGGGTTTAAACACTCGGACACTTATTCGGACCCTCTTGCATGATGGCAGATATGGAATTATGTTGTTTATCTACCATTTCAGATGTATTAAGGTTCGAACACTCGGACACTTATTCGGACACTCTTCCATGATGGCAGATATGCAATTGTGGTGTTTACTGGAAATTGGAAGAGGAGAGTTAGAGAGGTAGAAGAGAAACCTAGCAAGAGTGGAAGGTTGGGTGAATTAAGAGGATCTATTGAGATTTTAAGCTCAAGGTATATATTCTTTATTTTGCTAAGCCTCTTGGCAATTGATTGAGGAATTCTCTACAATATTCAAGTTTAGATTGTAATGGAAATCAAGTGTGTGTATGTATGTTCTTGTCTAATTGTGTTTGTGGTTATATTGGTAGTCCCAAGCTTGTGATATTGTTCTTCCCCTCTTGATTTTACTCGTTGTGTGGGGTTTTTCACACACCTAGATGATGATCTATATATCTAAGTGGGTAGTTGAGATCAAGTATGATTTAATTATGGAAAGAATGGGTTGTGCATGTGTAATTGGAAGTGGTGATCTTAATTACATTTTTGATGCATGTTGTGGTGATTTTGAACCATTATAGTACACTAAATTTGCTTAGTTTGAGCCTTACCATAAGTGTGTCAAGGAAGGGTTTTTGTTGAATTTGGGACAAAAATTGTGCAGGATCGTTGCACGTGCGGGGGTCATGGCCGCACGTGCGGGAGCACTGCCGCACGTACGGGAACCTTTGCTGCACGTGCGGGGCTCACAACTGCACGTGCGGCCTATGCTGAAAAAGATGGTTTGCTCCATTTGACCTATTTGACCCCCTTGGATGGTTGAAATTAATATTTGAAATCTTTAAACTGCTTCTTAATTTACTAAAAGTTATTGAATGAAATTTGAATTTAAGAAGGACTTGAACTGATTTGTGAGTTCTATGTGTGTAGGACACACTCCAGGAGGAAGTAGCGCTCCGCCACAACACAGTGAGTAGTAGTACTGCCATAGTACGCTTTACTTACAGCTAATGATTGCCATTACCATTCTGTTATCGCATGTTAATTGTGTAACTATGTGACTGATTCAAAGAATGTGAATGAATGGTGGAAAGGATGTGGATACTTTCATATGACTCTGGAATTCTGTAAGACTCTGAAACTAGCCTACTCTGATGATATCTGGGCCTATGGCCAATCTATATTTTTTGGTATGAAACAAAGTGTTGTACGGAACTATGTACTACAATGTGAGTCACCTCTAGAATCCGTGTGAGACACCTCTTGAGTTCATACATCTATGAAAAGGGCTTAATGCCATTATGTTTAAGGGCTTAATGCTAATCTATTTAAGGGCTTATTGCCATTCTGTTTAAGGGCTTAATGCCAATTTGTTTAAGGGCTTAATGCCACTCCGTTCAAGGGCTTAAAGCCATTATGTTTAAAGGCTGGGCCTAAGGCCGTTCTGAAATTAGTACAAAATCAGTTTAACCACATGATCTCTACATTTACACACGCATTGATATGTATTATGTTTTAAGTTGAGCATCGAATTGTTTAAGTACTATTATTCATTGAGCCTGGCTCACTCTGTGTTATGTTTGCTTTTGTAGGTAACCAACCGGGAGGTCAGTCCTAACCCATGACACCCGTTCTCTTTGGTCAACCTCTGTGTGTCCAAGCCCTAGATGAAGCCACTTATATTTTTGTGAAGTCCTGTTAAGAAGTTGGCTCGTACTTTAATTTTTTTGTCTAAGGTTGAATGTACATAACTTCCTTAACTCCAATGTTTTTGTTACGCCCAAAAATAGGGTTGGGTCTGTATATGTGTATGTACACGCATTGATATGTATTATGTTTTAAGTTGAGCATCGAATTGTTTAAGTACTATTATTCACTGAGCCTGGCTCACTATGTGTTGTGTCTACTTCTGTAGGTAACCAACCGGGAGGTCAGTCCTAACCCATGACACCCGTTCTCTTTGGTCAACCTCTGTGTGTCCAGGCCCTAGATGAAGCCACTTATATTTTTGTGATGTCTTGTTAAGAAGTTGGCTCGTACTTTAATTTTTTTGTCTAAGGTTGAATGTACATAGCTTCCTTAACTCCAATGTTTTTGTTATACGCCCAATCACAAGGCTGGGTCTGTATATGTGTATGTATATAACCGATGCTCAAGTGCATGTTTCTACACATTATTTACCTGTTATGATGTTTGTGATCCTGGCAAGTAGTGGTAGCTCAATGGAGATTGTTTTCTATTGTTTTATGGTATTTAATGCTTCCGTTTAGGCCTCGTATGTTATGTATATCAGGTTAAATGTCCGTTTCTGAGTAGGTCATGCCCAAACTTTTAGGGGCGAGTTAGGGGTGTGACAAGTGGTATCAGAGCACGAGTTGCTATCTCACACATGGGTCTATTGAGCTTTAGGGGGTCTAGAAAAGACTTAGGCATTGTGCATGACATCCTGAAAGTATATGAAAAGATCGATGGCAACGTTAAATGTACTTTGCTAATGCTAACAATTTTGAACTATGTCTATTGTATATAATTGATTGTTATGTAGATTATGGTGAGAACAAGGACAGAAGACCCGAAAGTTGCTACTTCTGCACAGTTGGACAAGATGGAGAGAATGATCATGGAAATGGCAGAGACTTTACGGCAATAACAACAACGGCCATAATAGCAACCGCCACCGCCACCGCCACCGGTACCTCCACCTGTAGTACAAGATTTCCATGCTGAAGACCGGACCATTACCCTTACCAAGGAATTTAAAAAGATGAAACCACCATCATTCAAGGGAGGAATAGAAGCGATGAAAGTTGAAGCATGGGTGTTGGGAATAGAGAAGTTGTTCGAAGTTTTCCCTTGTACCAAAGCCCAAAAAGTGCAACTGGCTGCCTTCACTCTTGAGGACGAGGCACAGAGATGGTGGATGCTTACAAGAACTATACACCAAGGATTGACATGGGATAGGTTCTTGGAATTGTTTTATGATAAGTATTTCCCTCAAAGTATGCGAGATAAGAAGGTGACTGAATTTGAAACTCTCAGACAAGGAAATAAAACCGTTGCAGAGTATGAAGCTCAATTTGCAGAATTAGTTCGTTTTGCACCTCATATGGTGGACATGGATTATAAAAAGGCATGACAATTTGAAGGGGGATTACGGGGTGCTATCCTGGACCGAGTCAAGATGTTGAAGTTACCCACTTATGTTGATGTGTTGGAGAGGGCTGTTATAGCAGAGGGAAATATTGCTCTGCTCAGAATCGAATTTTCGAGTGGAAGGGGAAAAGGAAAAATAGTCAATGGTCAAAAGGGTCAACCACTCCACCAACCAAGAAACAAAATTCAGGGACTTCAAATACTTCTACTCCTAGTCAGGAGTCAATTCCTGTTTGTTCAGAATGTGGAAAGAAGCATTGTGGAACGTGCTATCGGAAGTCTGGAGCATGTTTTCAGTGTGGCAAAACGGGTCATTTGATAAGGGATTGCCCTCAGAGGAACCAACAAAATGGCAATAGGGTTGCTACCAGTTCAGCGGGGTCTACACCAACTTCCAACACCAAGTCAGTTGCCCAACCTGCTAACAATAAAGACACTGCGAGACAAGGCAAAGTGTTTGCATTGGTTCCAGGAGACGTGCAGAATGCGGCAATAGTGGTGTCAGGTACATTTATTGTTCACGGTCACTCTGCTCAAGTATTGTTTGATTCTGGCTTTACCTATTCCTTTGTGTCAAAATTATTTGTGCAAAATTTAGATAAGTTTGAGGAAAAATTGTCTTATATGTTGTGTGTGTCTTCACCTTTGGGAGACTCTATGATTTTTGCTTCTGTATATTTTGTTTGTGAACTCCAACTTGGGGATATCCGGATATATGCCAATCTGTTACCTTTCGACATAACTTATTTTGATGTTATTCTAAGAATGGACTGGTTGAGTGAATATGGTGCAACTATAGACTGCTTGACTAAGCAAATCAGTTTCCACCCTCCGGGAAAATCGGAGTCTACTTTTTAGGGACAGGAAGTGACCTCTCCACCTTATTTAATTTCTGCAGCAAAGGCTTGTAAATTAATTCAGAAAGGGTGTCAGGGGTATTTATGCAGTATTTTGGAAGGGCAAGTAATGAATGGGGGTACTGACATGATTCCAGTTGTCTATGAATTTCCGGATGTCTTTCTAGAAGAATTGCCGGGGAAGTTAGTAGACCGTGAAATTGAGTTTACAATTGAAGTAGCACCAGGAACTCAACCCATTTCTAAGGCTCTGTATAGAATGTCACCAGTTGAAATGAAGGAATTAAAGGTTCAATTGCAAGGTTTACTTGAAAAGGGGTTCATCCGCCCGAGTGTGTCTCCTTGGGGTGCACCAATTCTGTTTGTGAAAAAGAAGGATGGAACACTCCGACTTTGTATTGATTATAGGGAACTTAATAAGGTAACGATCAAGAATAAGTACCCACTGTCGCGGATCGATGATTTATTTGACCAGTTACAAGGGGCACAAGTCTTTTCGAAGATTGATTTACGATCCGGATACCACCAATTGAAGGTCAAAGCTGATGATGTTGAGAAGACAGCGTTTCAAACCCGATACGACCATTACGAATTTCTGGTTATGCCCTATGGGGTTACTAACGCACCAGCAGCATTTATGGATTTGATGAATCGTGTTTTTAAGCCTTATCTGGATGAGTTTGTGGTGGTCTTTATTGATGATATCCTCATTTACTCAAAAAATGCTGAAGCCCGTGAGAGTCATCTTCGCCTAATCCTTCAAACCCTCTGGGAAAAGAAACTGTATGCAAAGTTGAAGAAATGTGAATTCTAGCTACAAGAGGTGGCATTTCTAGGGCATGTTATAACAAAGGAAGCAGTTTCTGCTGATCCACACAAAATTGAGGCGATCGTGAATTGGCCAACTCCTACTAATGTGACTGAGGTCCGTAGTTTTATGGGGTTAGCCGGATATTACAGACGGTTTGTTCAAGATTTTTCCAAAATTGCTCTGCCACTTACACAATTGACCCAAAAGGGAGTTGCATTTGAATGGTCAGAAAAACGGGAATTTACCTTCCAGGAATTGAAAACAAAGTTGACTACAACACCAGTTCTGGCCTTACCATTCGGTACTGAAGGGTTTGTAATCTACAGTGATGCTTCGCATAAAGGGCTTGGTTGTGTACTTATGCAAAATGGGAGAGTTATCGCTTATGCCTCTCGACAGCTGAAACCCCATGAGAAGAATTATCCCACACACGATCTTGAGTTAGCCGCAGTAGTTTTTGCTTTGAAAATATGGCGACACTATCTGTATGGCATTACTTGTGAAGTCTACACCGACCATAAGAGTCTCAAATACATTTTCACCCAAAAGGAGTTGAATATGCGACAACGGCAGTGGTTGGAACCTATTAAAGATTATGATTTACAGATCCATTACCATCCTGGTAAAGCCAACACAGTTGCAGACGTGCTTAGTCGAAGGACTGTGGGAAATTTGGCAAATCTCTTTACGGGGCAAAAGGAGTTGGTGATTGAATTGAATAAAATGAATATGGATCTTGCGATACGTGGACAGGAAGCCGTAATAGTAGCAGTAATGGCCCAACCGACCTTACTTGAAGAGATCAAGCTACATCAATTAGAAGATGAAACTCTAAGGAAAATAAGTGATGAGTTAGAAACAAAACCAAAATCGGGGTTCAGTTTAGTGGATTCGGCGCTCAAATTTCAAAACCGAATATGTGTCCCCAATGTGTTGGAACTTAAACGGAAACTGATGGAAGAAGCACATACCTCAAGATTTTCAATACATCCAGGGAGTACTAAAATGTACCGAGATTTGAAGCAAAATTTTTGGTGGCCAAGTATGAAAAAAGTGATCGCGGAGTTTGTTTCTAAATGTTTACAATGTCAGCAAGTAAAAGCGATGCATCAGAGACCGGCAGGACTGTTACAACCCCTTCCAATCCCGTAATGGAAGTGGAAACGTCTGACCATGGATTTTGTTGTGGGGTTACCACGGACTCCTCGGGGTATGAATTCAATATAGGTCATTGTAGACCGATTAACTAAGTCCGCTCACTTCCTACCAGTGAAGACTCAGTATAATGCAGATAAACTGGCGGTAATTTATGTGAATGAAATTGTAAGGCTTCATGGTGTTCCGGTCTCAATTGTGTCAGATAGAGATCCAAAGTTTGTTTCAGGATTCTGGCAAAGTCTGCAGGAAGTAATGGGTACAGAATTAAAGTTTAGTACAGCCTTCCATCCTCAAACAGATAGACAATCAGAGAGAATGATACAGACGTCAGAGGATATGCTCCGAATGTGTGTGTTGGATTTCCAGGAAAGTTGGGAAGCCCACCTACCCTTGGTAGAGTTCGTGTATAATAACAGTTACCATTCGAGTATCGAGATGGCACCCTATGAGGCTCTGTATGGAAGACCGTGCCGTTCTCCCGTGTGTTGGGCTGAAGTTGGAGATATATTGTTGCTAGGGCCTGAAATTGTTCAGTTGACAACTGAAAAAGTTAAAATTATTTGGGAAAGATCGAAAACTGCTCAAAGTAGACAGAAGAGTTATGCGGATAACCGACGAAGAAATTTGGAATTTGAAGTGGATAGTCATGTGTTCGTGAAAGTCACAATGAAAGGACATCCGAGATTGGAAAAAGGGGTAATTAACACCCCGATAGTTGGTCTCCTTTCAAATTTTGGAAAGAGTGGGTCCGGTAAGCTTACGAGTTGCTCTTCAGCCAAGTGCAGAACGTGTTTCATGTCTCTATGCTTCAGGGATATCTTCCGGATCCGTCTCATATCATTGGTTATCACCAGATCATTCTGGATGATAAGTTAACTTATGAAGAAAAGCCAATTCAAATTCTGGACCGACAAGTGAAATAGGTACGAAATCGAGAAATTCCAATGGTAAAAGTTGAATAGCAAGAACATTACGGAACCGAAGCAACTTGGGGAAAAGAAGAGGATATGCAACACCAATATCCACATTTGTTTCCATCTTGAGGTAAAACAAGTTTGAGGCACCAAACTTATTTAAGAGGGGGAGAGTGTAATAGCCCGACCCTCATATCTGTTTATGGTATACTTCTGGTCCCTTATTCTGTGCTTTCAAATGCTTATTATGAGAAATTAAGGTTAATTAAGTGAATCCTATGATTATGGATGCATATCTGTTTAGTAAGAAAAGTATCTGTCACAATTAGAATGTTTGAATCAGAAATTGAGGGCCTTAGAGACTTGACAATTCGGAATTGATTTTATAATTGGAATCAGCATAATTTTTAAGTAATAATAACCATTTTTATAGAAATTTGGTTTGGAATGATTAAATTGATTGATTTTTGTCCTATTCAACTTTTTCTTTTATATAATGTATATGTATGCCTTTTTGATCATGAACATGGAAATAACCTAAGTATCTCTTGAATGGAAATTGGAAGAGGAGAGTTAGAGAGATAGAAGAGAAACCTAGCAAGAGTGGAAGGTTGGGTGAATTAAGAGGATCTATTGAGATTTTAAGCTCAAGGTATGTATTCTTTATTTTGCTAAGCCTTTTGGCAATTGATTGAGGAATTCTCTACAATATTCAAGTTTAGATTATAATGGAAATCAAGAGTGTATATGTATGTTCTTGTCTAATTGTGTTTATGGTTATATTGGTAGTCCCAAGCTTGTGATATTGTTCTTCCCCTCTTGATTTTACTTGTTGTGTGGGGTTATTCACACACCTAGATGATGATCTATATATCTAAGTAGGTAGTTGAGATCAAATATGATTTAATTATGGAAAGAATTGGTTGTGCATGTGTAATTGGAAGTGGTGATCTTTATTATATTTTTGATGCATGTTGTGGTGATATTGAACTATTATAGTACACTAAATTTGCTTAGTTTGAGCCTTACCATAAGTGTATCAAGGAAGGGTTTTTGTTGAATTTGGGACAGAAATTGTGCAGGATCGCCGCACGTGCGGGGGTAATGGCCGCACGTGCGGGAGTCATGGCTGCATGTGCGGGGAATGGTGAAAATTTGGAGCTTGGCTACTATCTAAAAAGCACATGCAGGGCATCACTGTCGCACGTGCAGGAACCTTTGCCGTACGTACGGGGCTCACAGCTGCACGTGCGGCCCATGTTGAAAAAGATGGTTTGCTCCATTTGACCTGTTTGACCCCCTGGGATGGTTGAAATTAATATTTGAAATCTTTAAACTGCTTCTTAATTTACTAAAAGTTATCGAATGAAATGTGAATTTAAAAAGGACTTGAACTGATTTGTGAGTTCTATGTGTGTAGGACACACTCCGGGAGGAAGTAGCGCTCCGCCACAACACAGTGAGTAGTAGTACTGCCATAGTACGCTTTACTTATAGCTAATGATTGCCATTAGCATTCTGTTATCGCATGTTAATTATGTAACTGTGTGAATGATTCAAAGAATGTGAATGAATGATGGAAAGGATGTGGATACTTTCATATGACTCTGGAATTCTGTAAGACTCTGAAACTAGCCTACTCTAATGATATCTAGGTCTATGGCCAATCTATATTTTCTGGTATGAAACAAAGTGCTGCACGAAACTAAGTGCTACATTGTGAGTCACTTTTAGAATTCGTGCGAGACACCTCTTGAGTTCATACATCCATGAAAAGGGCTTAATGCCATTCTGTTTAAGGGCTTAATGCCAATCTGTTTAAGGGCTTAATGCCAATCTATTTAAGGGCTTAATGCCACTCTGTTCAAGGGCTTAAAGCCATTATGTTTAAAGGCTGGGCCTAAGGCCGTTATGAAATTAGTACAAAATCAGTTTAACCACATGATCTCTGCATTTACACACGCATTGATATGTATTATGTTTTAAGTTGAGCATCGAATTGTTTAAGTACTATTATTCACTGAGCCTGGCTCACTCTGTGTTATGTCTGCTTCTGTAGGTAACCAACCGGGAGGTCAGTCCTAACCCATGACACCCGTTCTCTTTGGTCAACCTCTGTGTGTCCAGGCCCTAGATGAAGCCACTTATATTTTTGTGAAGTCTTGTTAAGAAGTTGGGTCGTACTTTAATTTTTTTGTCTAAGGTTGAATGTACATAACTTCCTTAACTCCAATGTTTTTGTTAGACGCCCAATCATAGGGCTGGGTCTGTATATGTGTATGTATATAACCGATGCTCAGGTGCATGTTTCTGCACATTATTTACCTGTTATGATGTTTGTGATCCTGGCATAGTAGTGGTAGCTCAATGGAGATTGTTTTCTATTATTTTATGGTATTTAATGCTTCTGCTCAGGCCCCGTCTGTTATGTATATTAGGTTAAATGTCCGTTTCTGAGTAGGTCATGCCCAAACTTTTAGGGGCAAGTTAGGGGCGTGACACATACCATTTCTCATGTGTTTGGGTTTAAACACTCGGGCACTTATTCGTACCCTCTTGCATGATGGCAGATATGTAATTATGGTATTTACTTGTCAATTCTCATGCATTAGGGTTTAATCACTCGGACACTGATTCAAACCCTCTTGTATGAGGGCAAATATGTAATTATGGTGTTACTTGCCATTTCTCGTGCATTAGGATTCGAACAATCGGACACTTATTCGGACCCTCTTGCATGATGGCCTGTATGTAATTGTGGTGTTTACTTTCCATTTCTCGTGAATTAGGGTTTAAACACTTGGGCACTTGTTCGGACCCTCTTGCACGATGGAAGATATGTAATTATGCTGTTTACTTACCATTTCACATGCATTAAGGTTCGAACACTCGGACACTTATTTGGACCCTCTTGCATGATGGCAGACATGTAATTATGGTGTTTACTTGCCATTTCTCATGCTTTAGGGTTTAAACACTCGGGCACTTATTCGGACCCTCTTGCATGATGGAAGATATGCAATTATGGTATTTACTTGCCATTTCTAGTGCATTAGGGTTCGAACACTCGGACACTAATTCGGACCCCTTTGCAAGATGGCAGATATGTAATTATGGTGTTTACTTTCCATTTCACATGCATTAGGGTTTAAACACTCAGACAATTAATCGAACCCTCTTGCATGATGGTAGATATGTAATTGTGGTGTTTACTTACCATTTCTCATGCATTAGGGTTCAAAATTCGGACACTTATTCGGACCCTCACGCATGATGGAGAATATGTTATTACGGCGTTTACTTGCCATTTCTCAAGCTTTAGGATTTAAACACTCGGACACTTACTTGGACTCTCTTGCATGATGGCAAATATGTAATTATGGTGTTTACTTACTATTTCTCATGCTTTAGGGTTCCAAATTCGGACACTTATTCGCACCAATTTGCATGACGGCAGATATGTAATTATGGTCTTTACTTGCCATTTCTGATGCATTATGGTTTAAACACTCAGACACTTATTCGGACCCTCTTGTGCAATGGTAGATATGTAATTTTGGTGTTTACTTGCCATTTCTGATGCATTAGGGTTTAAACGCTCGGGCACTTATTCGGACCCTCTTGCTTGATGGCAGATATGTAATGATGGTGTTTATTTACCATATGCATTAGGGTTCGAAATTCGTACACTTATTCAGACCCTCTTGCATGATGACAGATATGTAATTATGTCATTTACTTGCCATTTCTCATGCATTAGAGTTTAAACACTCGGATACTTATTCGGACGCTCTTGCATGATGGCATATATGTAATTATGGTGTTTACTTGGCATTTCTCATGCATTAGGGTTTAAACACTCGGACACTTATTCGGACCCTCTTGCATGATGGAAGATATGTAATTATGGTTTCTTAGTTACCATTTCTCATGCATTAGGGTTTGAAATTCAGACACTTATTCGGATCCTCTTGCATGATGGCGGATATGTAATTATGATGTTTACTTGCCATTTCTCTTGCATTTGGGTTTAACACACTCGGATACTTATTCGAACCCTCTTGCATGATGGCGGATATGTAATTAGGGTGTTTCTTGCCATTTCTTATGCATTAGGGTTTAAACACTCGGACACTTATTCGGACCCTCTTGCATTATGGCAGATATGTAATTATGGTGTTTACATACCATTTTTCAAGCATTAGGTTTCGAAATTCGTCAGTTATTTGGTCCTGCTTGCATGATGGCGGATATGTAATTATGGTGTTTACTTGCCATTTCTCATGAAGTAGGGTTTAAACACTCGGGCACTTATTCGGTCCCACTTGCATGATGGCAGATATGTAATTATGCTGTTTACCTACCATTTCACATGCATTAAGGTTCGAACACTCGGACACTTATTCAGACCCTCTTGCATGATGGCAGATATGTAATTATGGTATTTACCTACCATTTCTCTTGCATTAGCGTTTAAACACTCAGGCACTTATTCGGACCCTCTTGTATGATGGCAGATATGTAATTATGCTCTTTATTTGCCATTTCTTGTGCATTAGGATTCGAACACTCGGACACATATTCGGACCCTTTTGCATGATGGCAGATATGTAATTTTGGTGTTTACTTTGCATTTCTCATGCATTAGGGTTTAAGCACTTGGACTCCTATTCGGACCCTCTTGCATGTTGGTAGATATATAAATTTGGTGTTTACTTGCCATTTCTCATCCATTAGGGTTTAAACACTCAGACATTTATTCGGACCCTATTGCACGACGGCAAATATGTAATTATGGTGTTTACTTATCATTTCTCAAGCATTTGGGTTCGAAATTCAGACACTTATTCGGACACTCTTGCATGATGGCAGATAAGTTATTATGGTCTTTACTTGCCATTTTTCATGCATTACGGTTTAAACACTCGGACACTTATTCAGATCCTCTTGCATGATGGCAGATATGTAATTATGGTGTTTACTTACCATTTCTCATGCATTAGAGTATAAACACTCGGACACTTATTCGGACCATATTGCACGATGCCAAATATGCAATTATGGTGTTTACTTTCCATTTTACATGCATTAGGTTTCGAAATGCGGACACTTATTCGGACCCCCTTGCATGATGGCAGATATGTAATTAATATCTTTACTTGCCATTTCTCATGCAGTACGGTTTAAACACTTGGACACTTATTCGGACCCTCTTGCATGATAGCATATATGTAATTATGGCGTTTACTTGCCATTTCTCATGCATTAGGGTTTAAACACTCGGAGACATATTCAGACCCTCTTGCATGATGGCAAATATGTAATTATGGTGTTTACTTACCATTTCTCGTGCACTAGGGTTTGAAATTCGGATACTTTTTCGGACATTCATGCATGACGGCAGATATGTAATTATGGTGTTTACTTGCCATTTCTCACGCTTTAGGGTTTTAACACTCGGACACTTATTCGGACATTCTCGCATGATGGCAGATATGTAATTATGGTGTTTACTTGCCATTTCTCATGCATTAGGGTTTTATAGTCCGACACGTATTCGAACCCTCTTGCATGATGGCAGATATGTAATTGTTGTGTTTACTTTCCATTTCTAATGCATTAGTGTTTAAACACCCGGACACCTATACGGACCCTCTTGCATGATGGCAGATATGTAATTATGGTGTTTACTTACCATTTCTCATGCATTAGGGTTCAAAATTTAGACACCTATTGGGACACTCTTGCATGATGGCAGATATGTTATTATGGTATTTACTTGCCATTTCTCATGCATTACAGTTTAAACACTCGGACAATTAGTCGGATCCTATTGCATGATGGTAGATATGTAATTATGGTGTTTACTTACCATTTCTCATGCATTAGGATTTGAAATTCGGACACTTATGGTGTTTACTTGCCATTTCCCATGCATTAGGGTTTTAACACTCGGACACTTATTCGGACATTCACGCATGATGGCAGATATGTAATTATGGTGTTTACTTGCCATTTCTCATGCATTAGGGTTTTAACACTCGGACACTTATTCGGGAAGAACACGAAAAAACCAAGAATGGCTACGCGGGGGATTCATATAATAAAATGCTTGAGAAAAAGCATCGATATAATCCCAATAACTGTATCTGGATTCCTTAGAACGGATATCAAGAGTTCTGGTAATATGGGGATGCATACCCCAAGCCTGGATAGGCACAATATTCTGGATAGTAGCCTTACTGTAATTAATAGGACTAGCAGTCTGATTGGGATCGGCTAAATGATGCTGGAATTGTACCGAGGCAAGTTCGGTAAGAATTTGCTCGTACACATATCTGTAATGATAATTGGGCTCAAGAACAATTAGAAGAGTGTAATAATAAAATTAATTTAGTCCAGCAGTTAATCCAAGAACAAATTTGCCTTGGAGCAAGGGCCAATAGGCCTCTTCCTCCTCCTCCTCCTTCAGACGAGTAGAATCATGGACCATATATGAAATAATTAATTCTAAGTAAAATAAAACTATTTGCTATGTTATTCCTGGATTTGTGCCATTGAGAGGTAGTATAGTGTGAGGCTGAGTGGGACGTCACCCAAGTATTTTATTATTACAATAATAAAATGCTTGAGAAAAAGCATCAACTGTATCTGGATTCCTTAGAACGGATATCAAGAGTTCTGGTAACATGGGGATGCATACCCCAAGCTTGGATAGGCACAATATTCTGGGTAGTAGCCTTACTGTAATTAATAGGACTAGCAGTCCGATTGGGATCGGCTAAATGATGCTGGAATTGTACCGAGGCAAGTTCGGTAAGAATTTGCTCATACACATATCTGTATTGGTCAAAACACGGGGGAGCGTTTTGAGTGGCGAGATAACGGCGTTTTATCTCCCACGGATCAACCATCCACTGGATATCAGAAGAGTCAATGTAAAGAATAGTTTCTTCACTGATAGTATTCTGGATATAAGCTGTTTCTGGAGTAAGGAGGACATCTTTAGCAGACTTGCTAGAAGATTCCCCTGGATTACTGGAATGGCCAAATAATGGCGGGAATTTTGTATGACGACCCGACCGAACCAAATTATGGAGATATTTGGGATTCGGTTACAGAAATGATTGCCGACAAGGAGGATTACTCGAAAGTACATTAACTTGGGATGTTGTTGCATGAGAAATGGCAAGTAAACACCATAATTACATATCTGCCATCATGCGAGAATGTCCGAATAAGTGTCTGAGTGTTAAAACCCTAATGCATGAGAAATGGAAACTAAACACCGTAATTACATATCTGCCATCATGCGAGAATGTCCGAATAAGTGTCCGAGTGTTAAAACCCTAATGCATGAGAAATGGCAAGTAAACACCATAATTACATATCTGCCATCATGCGCGAATGCCCGAATAAGTATCCGAGTGTTAAAACCCTAATGCATGGGAAATGGCAAGTAAACACCATAAGTGTCCGAATTTCGAATCCTAATGCATGAGAAATGGTAAGTAAACACCATAATTACATATCTACCATCATGCAATAGGATCCGACTAATTGTCCGAGTGTTTAAACTGTAATGCATGAGAAATGGCAATTAAATACCATAATAACATATCTGCCATCATGCAAGAGTGTCCGAATAGGTGTCTAAATTTCGAACCCTAATGCATGAGAAATGGTAAGTAAACACCATAATTACATATCTGCCATCATGCAAGAGGGTCCATATAGGTGTCCGAGTGTTTGAACACTAATGCATTAGAAATGGAAAGTAAACACAACAATTACATATCTGCCGAAATGGAAAGTAAACACAACAATTACATATCTGCCGAACCCTCTTGCATGATGGCAGATATGTAATTGTTGTGTTTACTTTCCATTTCTAATGCATTAGTGTTTAAACACCCGGACACCTATACGGACCCTCTTGCATGATGGCAGATATGTAATTATGGTGTTTACTTACCATTTCTCATGCATTAGGGTTCGAAATTTAGACACCTATTCGGACACTCTTGCATGATGGCAGATATGTTATTATGGTATTTACTTGCCATTTCTCATGCATTACAGTTTAAACACCCGGACAATTAGTCGGATCCTATTGCATAATGGTAGATATGTAATTATGGTGTTTACTTACCATTTCTCATGCATTAGGATTCGAAATTCGGACACTTATGGTGTTTACTTGCCATTTCTCATGCATTAGGGTTTTAACACTCGGACACTTATTCGGACATTCTCGCATGATGGCAGATATGTAATTATGGTATTTACTTACCATTTCTCATGCATTATGGTTCGAATAGTTGGACACTTATTCGGACCCTCTTGCTTGATGGCAGAGATGTAATTGTGGTTTTTACCTGCCATTTCTCATGCATTAGTGTTTAAACAATCGGACACCTATTCGGACCCTCTTGCATGATGGAAGATATGTAATTATAGTGTTTACTTACCAATTCTCATGCATTAGGGTTCGAAATTTGGACACTTATTCGGACCCTAATACATGATGACAGATATGTAATTATGGTGTTTACTTGCCATTTCTCATGCATTAGGGTGTAAACACTCGGACACTTAATCGGACGCTCTTACATGACGGTAGATATGTAATTATGGTGTTTACTTGCCATTTCTCGTGCATTAGGGTTTAAACACTCGGAGACTTATTCGGACCCTATTGCATGATGGCAAATATGCAGGTATGGTGTTTACTTTCCATTTCTCATGCATGAGGGCTCGAAATTCGGACACTTATTCGGACCCTCTTGTATGATGGTAGATATGTAATTAATGTCTTTACTTGCCATTTCTCATGCATTACGGTTTAAACACTCGGACACTTATTCGGACCCTCTTGCATGATGGAAAATATGTAATTATGGTGTTTACTTACCATTTCTCGTGCACTAGGGTTCGAAATTCGGTCACTTATTCGGACCCTCTCGCATAATGGCTGATATGTAATTATGGTGTTTACTTTCCATTTCCCATTCATTAGGATTCGAACACTCGGACACTTATTCGGACCCTCTTGCATAATGGCATATATGTAATTATGGTGTTTATTTGCCATTTCTCATGCATTAGGGTTTAAAGAGTGGGACACTTATTCGGACCCTCTTGCATGATGGCAGATATGTAATTATAGTGTCTACTTGCCATTTCTCATGCATTAGTGTTTAAACACTCGGATACTTATTCCGACCCTCTTGCATGATGGCAGATATGTAATTATGTTGTTAACTTACCATTTCTCATGCATTAGGGTTCGAAATTTGGACGCTTATTCGGACTCTCATGCATGACGGCAAATATGTAATTATGGGATTTACTTGCCATTTCTCACGCTTTAGGATTTAAACCGTCGGACACTTATTCGGACCCTCTTGCATGATGGCAGATATGTAATTATGGTGTTTGCTTACCATTTCTCATGCATTAGGGTTCCAAATTCGGACATTTATTCGGACCTTTCGCATGATGGCAGATATGTAATTATGGTCTTTACTTGCCATTTCTGAGGCATTACGGTTGAAACACTCGGAGACTTATTCGGACCCTCTTGCATAATGGTAGATATGTACTTTTGGTATTTGCTTGCCATTTCTCATGTATTAGGATTTAAACAATCGGGCACTTATTTGGACCCTCTTGCATGATGGCAGATATGTAATGATGGTGTTTACTTACCATTTCTCATGCATTAGGGTTTGAAAGTCGGACACTTATTCGGACCCTCTTGCATGATGGCAGATATGTATTTATGGCATTTCCTTGCCATTTCTCATACATTAGAGTTGAAACACTCCGATGCTTATTCGAACCCGCGTGCATGATGGCATATATGTAATTATGGTGTTTACTTGCTATTTCTCATGCTCTAGGGTTTAAACGCTCGGACACTTATTCGGACCCTCTTCCATGATGGCAGATATATAATTATGGTCTTAACTTACCATTTCTTAGGCATTAGGGTTAGAAATTCAGACACTTATTCGGATCCTCTTGCATGATGGCGAATATGTAATTATGGTGTTTACATGCCATTTCTCTTACATTATGGTTTAAACACTCGGACACTTATTCGGACCCTCTTGCATGATGACAGATATGCAATAATGGTGTTTACTTACCATTTCTCACGCATTAGGGTTTGAAATTTGGACACTTATTTGGACCCTCTCGCATGATGGCAGATATGTAATTATGATGTTTACTTGCCATTTCACATGAATTAGGGTTTGAGAACTCAGACACTTATTCAGACCCTTTTGCATGATGGCTGATATGTAATTAGGGTGTTTACTTGCCATTTCTCATGCATTATGGTTTAAACACTCGGACACTTATTCGGACCCTCTTGCATGATGACAGATATGCAATAATGGTGTTTACTTACCATTTCTCACGCATTAGGGTTTGAAATTTGGACACTTATTTGGACCCTCTCGCATGATGGCAGATATGTAATTATGATGTTTACTTGCCATTTCACATGAATTAGGGTTTGAGAACTCAGACACTTATTCAGACCCTTTTGCATGATGGCTGATATGTAATTAGGGTGTTTACTTGCCATTTCTCATGCATTATGGTTTAAACACTCGGACATCTTTCATGATGTCAGATATGTAATTATGGTGTTTACTTACCATTCCTCTTGCATTAGGGTTTAAACACTCGGGCACTTATTAACACCTTCCTCCATGATGGCCGATATGTAATTATGGTATTTACTTGCCATTTCTCATGCATTAGGGTTCGAACACTCGAACACTTTTTTCGGACCCTTTTGCATGATTGTAGATTTGTAATTATGGTGTTTACTTTCCATTTCTCATGCATTAGGGTTTAAAAACTCGGACACTTATTCAGGCCCTCTTGCATGATGGCAGATATGTAATTATGGTGTTTATTTACTATTTCTCTTGCATTAGGGTTCGAAATTCGGACAATTATTCAGACTCTCATGCATGATGGCAGGCATGTAATTGTGGCATTACTTGACATTTCTCATGCATTAGGATTTAAACACTCGGACACTTACTCGGACCCTATTGCATGATGGCAAATATGCAATTATGTTGTTTACTTTCCATTTCTCATGCATTAGGGTTCGAAATTCGGACACTTATTCGGATCCTCTTGCATGATGGCAGATATGTAATTAATGTCTTTACTTGCCATTTCTCATGCATTACGGTTTAAACACTCAGGCACTTATTCGGACCCTCTTGCTTGATGGCAAATATGTAATTATGGTGTTTACTTACCATTTCTCGTGCACTATGGTTCGAAATTTGGACAGTTATTCGGACCGTCTTGCATGATGGCAGATATGTAATTATGGTGTTTACTTGCCATTTCTCATGCATTAGTGTTTAAACACTCGGACACTTGTTCCGACCCTCTTGCATGATGGCAGATATGTAATTATGGTGTTTACATGCCATTTCTCATGCATTAGGATTCGAACACTCAGACACTGATTTAGATCCTCTTGTATGATGGCAGATATGTAATTATGGTGTTTATTTGCCATTTCTCATGCATTAGGGTTTAAACAGTCGGACACTTATTCGGACCATCTTGCATGATGACAGATATGTAATTATGGTGTTTACTTGCCATTTCTCATGCATTAGTGTTTAAACACTTGGACACTTATTCCGACCCTCTTGCATGACTGCAGATATGTAATTATGGTGTTTACAAGCCATATCTCGTGCATTAGGATTCGAACACTCGGACACTTATTCAGATCCTCTTGCATGATTGCAGATATGGAATTATGGTGTTTATTTGGCATTTCTCATGCATTAGAGTTTAAAAAGTCAGGCACTTATTCGGACCCTCTTGCATGATGCTAGATATGTAATTATGGTGTTTGAACAATCGGACACTTATTCGGACCCTCTTGCATGATGGCAGATATGTGATGATGTTGTTTACTTACCATTTCTCATGCATTAGAGTTCGAAATTCGGACACTTATTCGGACCCTCATGCATGATGGCAAATATGTAATTATGGCGTTCACTTGCCATTGCTCATGCTTTAAGATTTAAAACTCGGACACTTATTCGGACCCTCTTGCATGCTGGCAGACATGCAATTATGGTGTTTACTTACCATTTCTCGTGCATAAGGGTTCGAATTCGGACTCCTATTCGGACCCTTTTGCATGATGGCAGATATGTAATTATGGTCTTTACTTGCCATTTCTGAGGCATTATGGTTGAAACACACGGAGACTTATTAAGACTCTTTTGCATAATTGTAGATATGTAATTTTGGTGTTTACTTGCCATTTCTCATGCATTAGGGTTTATACACTCGGGCACTTGTTTGGACCCTCTTGCATGATGGCATATATGTAATGATGGTGTTTACTTACCATTTGTCACGCATTAGGGTTCGAAATTCGGGCACTTATTCGGACCCTCTTGCATAATGGAAGATATTTAATTATGGCATTTACTTGCCATTTCTCATACATTAGAGTTTAAACACTCGGACACTTATTCAGACCCTCTTGGATGATGGCATATATGTAACTATGGTGTTTACTTGCCATTTCTCATGCTCTAGGGATTAAACACTCGGACACTTATTCAGACCCTCTTCCATGATGGCAGATATGTAATTATGGTGTTTACTCACCATTTCTCATGCATTAGGGTTCGAAATTCAGACACTTATTTGGATCCTCTTGCATGATGGCGGATATGTAATTATGGTGTTTACTTGCCATTTCTCATGCATTATGGTTTAAACATTCAGACACTTATTCGGACCCTCCTGCATGATGGCAGATATGTAATTATGGTGTTTACTTACCATTTCTCTTGCATTAGGGTTCGAAATTAGGAGAATTATTCGGACCCTCATGCATGATGGTAGATATGTCATTGTGGCGTTTACTTGCCATTTCTCATGCAGTAGGATTTAAACACTCGGACACTTTATCGGACACTGTTGCATGATGGCAGATATGTAATTATGATGTTTACTTACCATTTCACATGCATTAAGGTTCGAGCACTCGAAAATATATTCAGAACCTCTTGCATGATGGCAGATATGTAGTTATGGCATTTACTTGCCATTTCTAATGCATTAGGGTTTAAACGCTCAGATACTTATTTGGATCCTATTGTATGATGGCAAATATGCAATTATGGTGTTTACTTTCCATTTCTCTTGCATTAGAGTTCGAAATTCGGACCCTTATTTGGACCCTCTAGCATGATGGCAGATATGTAATTAATGTCTTTACTTGCCATTTCTCATGCATTACGGTTTAAACCGTCGGGCACATATTCGGACCCTCTTGTTTGATGGCAAATATGTAATTATGGTGTTGACTTACCATTTCTCGTGCACTAGGGTTCAAAATTCGGACAGCTATTCAGACCATCTTGCATGATGGCAGATATGTAATTATGGTGTTTACTTGCCATTTCTCATGCATTAGTGTTTAAACACTCGGACACTTATTCCGACCCTCTTGCATGATGATAGCTATGTAATTATGGTGTTTACATGCCATTTCTCGTGCATTGAGATTCGAACACTTGGACACTTATTCAGATCCTCTTGCATGATGGCAGATATGTAATTATGGTATTTATTTGCCATTTCTCATGCATTAGGGTTTAAACAGTCAGACACTTATTCGGACTCTCTTGCATGATGGCAGATATGTAATGATGGTGTTTACTTACAATTTCGAACGCATTAGGGTTCGAAATTCAGACTCTCTTGCATGATGGCAGATATGTAATTATGGCATTTACTTGCCATTTCTCATACATTAGAGTTTAAACACTCGGACACTTATTCGGACCCTCTTGCATGATGGCAGATACGTAATTACGGTGTTTACTTGCCATTTCTCATGCTCTAGGGTTTAAACACTCGGACACTTATTCATACCCTCTTCCATAATGGCAAATATGTAATTATGGTGTTTACTTACCATTTCTCATGCATTAGGGTTCGAAATTCAGACACTTATTCGGATCCTCTTGGATGATGGCGGATATGAAATTATGGTGTTTACTTGCCATTTCTCTTGCATTAGGGTTTAAACATTCGGACACTTATTCGGAACCTCTTGCATGATTGGAGATATGTAATTTTGGTGTTTACTTGCCATTTCTCACGCATTAGTGTTTAAACACTCAGACACTTATTCGGACCCTCTTGCATGATGGCAGATATGTAATTATGTTGTTTACTTACCATTTCTCATGCATTAGGGTTCGAAATTCGGACACTTATTCGGACCCTCGTGCATGATGGCAAATATGTAATTCTGGCGTTTATTTGCCATTTCTCATGCTTTAGGATTTAAACACTTGAGCACCAGTTCGGACCCTCTGGCATGATGGCAGATATATAATTATTCTGTTTACTTCCCATTTCAAATGCATTAAGGTTCGAACACTTGGACACTTATTCAGACACTCTTGCATGATGTCAGATATGCAATTATGGTGTTTGCTTACCATTTCCCTTGGATTTTGGATTAAATACTCGGGCACTTATTAACACCCTCTTGCATTATGGTAGATATGTAATTATGGTATTTCTTTGCCATTTCTCATGCATTAGGGTTCAAACACTCGGACACTTTTTCGGACCCTTTTGCATGACGACAGATATGTAATTATGGTCTTTACTTTCTATTTCTCATGCGTTAGGGTGTAAACACTCTGACACTTATTCAGACCCTCTTGCATGATGCCAGATATGTAGTTATGGTGTTTAGCTGCCATTTCAAATGCATTAGGGTTTAAACACTCGGACATTTATTCGGACCGTATTGCATGAAGGCGAATATGCAATTATGGTGATTACTTTCCATTTCTCATGCATTAGAGTTCAAAATTCGGACACTTATTCGGTCCCTCTTGCATGATTGTAGATATGTAATTAATGTCTTTACTTGCCGTTTCTCACACATTACGGTTTAAACACTCGGATACTTATTCAGACCCTCTTGCATGATGGCGGATATGTAATTATGGTGTTTACTTGCCATTTCTCATCTGTTAGGGTTTAAACACTCGGGCACTTATTCGGACCCTCTTGCTTGATGGCATATATGCAATTATAGTGTTTACTTACCATTTCTCATGCGTTAGGGTTCAAGATTCGAACACTTATTCGGACCCTCTTACATGATGGCAGATATGTAATTATGCCGTTCACTTGCCATTTCTCAGGCATTAGGGTTCGAAATTCAGACACTTATTCGGATCCTCTTGCATGATGGCGAATACGTAATTATGGTGTTTACATGCCATTTCTCTTGCATTATGGTTTAAACACTCAGACACTTATTCGGACCCTCTTGCATGATGGCAGATATGTAATTATGGTGTTTACTTACCATTTCTCACGCATTAGGGTTCAAAATTCGGACACTTATTTGGACCCTCTCGCATGATGGCAGATATGTAATTATGATGTTTACTTGCCATTTCTCATGAATTAGGGTTTGAACACTCAGACACTTATTCAGACCCTCTTGCATGATGGCTGATATGTAATTAGGGTGTTTACTTGCCATTTCTCATGCATTATGGTTTAAACACTCGGACACTTATTCGGACCCTCTTGCATGATGGCAGATATGTAATTTTAGTGTTTACTTGCCATTTCTCAAGCATTTTGCATGATGGCTGATATGTAATTATGTTGTTAACTTACCATTTCTCATGCATTAGGGTTCGACATTCGGACACTTATTTGGACCTCTCGCATGATGGCAGTTATGTAATTATGGTGTTTACTTGACATTTGTCATGAATTAGGGTTTAAACATTTGGGCAATTGTTTGGACACTCTTGCATGATGGCAGATATGTAATTATTCTGTTCACCTACCATTTCACATGCATTAAGGTTCAAACACTTGGACACTTATTCGGACACTCTTGCATGATGTCAGATATGTAATTATGGTGTTTACTTACCATTCCTCTTGCATTAGGGTTTAAACACTCGGGCACTTATTAACACCCTCTTCCATGATGGCCGATATGTAATTATGGTGTTTACTTGCCATTTCTCATGTATTAGGGTTCGAACACTCGAACACTTTTTCGGACCTTTTTGCATGATTGTAGATTTGTAATTATGGTGTTTATTTTCCATTTCTCATGCATTAGGGTTTAAAAACTCGAACACTTATTCGGACCCTCTTGCATGATGGCAGATATGTAATCATGGTGTTTATTTACTATTTCTCTTGTATTAGGGTTCGAAATTCGGACAATTATTCAGACTCTCATGCATGATGGCAGACATGTAATTGTGGCGTTACTTGGCATTTCTCATGCATTAGGGTTCGAAATTCGGACACTTATTCGGATCCTCTTGCATGATGGCAGATATGTAATTAATGTCTTTACTTGCCATTTCTCATGCATTACGGTTTAAACACTCGGGCACATATTCGGACCCTCTTGTTTGATGGCAAATATGTAATTATGGTGTTTACTAATCATTTCTCGTGCACTAGGGTTTGAAATTCGAACAGTTATTCGGACCGTCTTGCATGATGGCAGATATGTAATTATGGTGTTTACTTGCTATTTCTCATGCATTAGTGTTTAAACACTCGGACACTTATTCCGACCCTCTTGCATGACGGCAGATATGTAATTATGGTGTTTACATGCCATTTCTC
>NW_021025657.1:54499-70979 GCF_004153795.1 Camellia sinensis
ATCATGCATTAGTGTTTAAACAAATTGGACACTATTCGGACCCTCTTGCATGATTGCAGATATTGTGATGATCGTTGGTTTTTACTTACCAATTCTCGATGCTCATTACGAGTTCGAAATTTGGACACTTATTGGTTCCGTGTCGTACCCTGCATGAGCAATTGATGGCAAATATGTAATATGGTGGCGTTTTTCTATTTACTTGCCTTTGCTCATGCTTTAGGATTTTAAAACTCGGACACTTTATTCGGACCCTTCTTTGCATGATGGTCAGACATGTCAATCTATGGTTGTTTTACCTTACATTTTCTCGTGCCATACTCTCTCTTTGTGGGACTTTGGGAGTCCCGTGCTAGTACCGTAGTTTTCACAACTTACATTGGTCCCTCCCGGGGTGTTTGACGTGTTCCCCGGGCCTTCTCCTGACTGTTACACGATTTTGGTCTCCGATGGCCTATTTTCAAGCTCAAGTGTGAAAAAAGTGCATTTTTTCACATAGATTTAAAATGAGGAGTCTCATGCTAGTTTCGTAAGTATTCACAAACCACCATTGGACTCAAGAATAACTCAAAACGGAGTCCGAAGGCAAATGATATGCTTATTCAAAGTTGGCGGAACAAAGTTGTCTCCCGCACGTCCAGGAAACAGAGCCGCACGTGTGGCCCTGGACAGTTTGCAGTCCGAAAATGGCTGAAAAATTGGGACTTCTCATTTTCAAAATCAAACCTCAATTCCATATAAATCAATGCCCAAAACCCTTTAATACATAACAAATTTCACATTATTAATCTCCATCAAATATCATAACCTCAAAATAAACAAATATAATGACTTTAATTCTTCAATCAAGCAACTCTTAGGAAATCAAGGTTCAATTAAATATATACATAGAACCCTAACTCAAATGGGTTCAAAGCTTCCCTTATTATCATGATTTCATGAAAGTGATGCCTCAAACATAAGGATTCAAGATAACTTATCATACCTTAGTTCACTCTTTGACTTTCTCATAGTTCTCTTTAATTTCCACAAGCTTCTATGGTTAATCTCCTTCTTCTCTCTTCAATTTCTTCAAGTCATCTTCAAGCTCCCAACAATGGTGAACTCTCTCTCTCACTCTCTCTTGGCCTCTCTTTCTCACGGTTCTCTCTCCCTCAGATATTTTGTTTTTGACTTCCAAAAAGATGAGTTCACAACTCATATGGCATATCTCTATATATATAAATATATCACTCACACAAGCTTAACACAAGGGAGAGCCAAACGTGGCCTTGCGAATCGCGCAAAATAAAATTTCAATTAAACTTCCCAGATGACTCTAAAAATTGTGCTGATCATAAATATGTCCCATGTTCTAGTTTCTGAAGCCTCTAACGCCTTTAATTTGTAGTACCAAGTTAACCACCCAAACGTACATTCACGAATCAGACAAACTAGATTTTCAATTAATTTTCCCAAATAGTTCTAAAAATTCCCATTAATATATCTATGCACACAATTCCAATTTCTGAACCCACAAAGGTCGTCAATTCTAGTTTTAAAGTCATAACTCAACAGATAGTTCTTTAATTCCAATAGAAATAATCAAATTAAAACACATTATCCCATAGTTAAACAAGGATGACTTCTTATACGCATTTTGGGGTCGTTACAGGACACCTATTTGGACCCACTTGCATGATGGTTGATATGTAATTTTGGTGTTTACTTGGCATTTCTCATGCGTTAGGGTTTAAACACTCGGGCACTTATTCGGACCCACTTGCATGATGACAGATATGTAATGATGGTGTTTACTTACCATTTCTCACGCATTAGGGTTCGAAATTCGGACACTTCTTCGGACCCTCTTGCACGATGGCAGATATGTAATTATGCAGTTTACTTACTATTTCACATGCATTAAGGTTCGAACACTCTGACAATTCAGACCCTCTTGCATGATGGCAGATATGTAATTATGGTGTTTACTTGCCATTTCTCATGCATTAGGGCTTAAACACTTGGGCACTTATTCGGACCCTCTTGCATGATGGTAGAGATGTAATTATGGTGTTTACTTACCATTTCTCTTGCATTAGGGTTCGAAATTCGAACACTTATTCGGACCCTCATGCATGATGGCAGATATGTAATTATGGCGTTTACTTGCCATTTCTCATGCAATAGGATTTAAACACTCGGGCACTTATTCAGACCCTCTTGCATGATGGCAGATATGTAATTATGGTGTTTACTTACCATTTCTCATGAATTAGGGTTCGAAATCCAGACACCTATTCGGACCCTCTTGCATGATGGCAGATATGTAATTATGGTGTTGACTTGCCATTTCTGAGGCATTACGGTTTAAACGCTCGGACACTTACTCGGACCATCTTGCATGATGGTTGCTATGTAATTTTGGTGTGTACTTGCCATTTCTCATGAATTAGGGTTTAAACACTCGGGCACTTGTTCGGACACCCTTGCATGATGGCAGATATGTAATTATGGTGCTTACTTAACATTTCTCAGGCATTAGGGTTCCAAATTTGGAAACTTGTTCGGACCCTCTTGCGAGATGGCAGATATGTAATTATGCTGTTTACTTACCATTTCACATGCATTAAGGTTCGAACACTCGGACACTTATTCGGACCCGCTTGCATGATGGTAGATATGTAATTATGGTATTTACGTGCCATTTCTCATGCATTAGGGTTTAAACACTCGGGCACTTATTCGGACCCTCTTGCATGATGGCAGATATGTAATTATGGGATTTACATGCCATATCTCATGCATTTGGGTTCGACCACTCAGACACTTACTCGGACCCTTTTGTATACTGGCAGAAATATAATTATGGTGTTTACTGTCCATTTCTCATGTATTAGGGTTTAAACACTCGAACACTTCTTCGGACTCTCTTTCATGATGGCAGATATGCAATTATGGTATTTACTTACCATTTCTCTTGCATTAGGGTTCGTAATTCGGATACTTAGTCGGACCCCCATGCATGATGGCAGATATGTAATTATGGCGTTTACTTGCCATTTCTCATGCATTAGGATTTAAACACTCGGACACTTATTCGGACCCTCTTGCGTGATGGCAGATATGTAATTATGGTGTTTAGTTACCATTTCTCATGCATTAGGGTTCGAAATTCGGACACTTCTTCGAACCCTTTCGCATGATGGCAGATATGTTATTATGGTCTTTGCTTGCCATTTCTGATCCATTACTGTTTAAACACTCGGACACTTATTCGGACCCTCTTGCATGATGATAGATATGTAATTTTGGTGTTTACTTTCCATTTCTCATGCATTAGGGTTTAAATACTCGGGCACTTATTCGGACCCTCTTGCATGATGGCAGATATGTAATGATGGTGTTTACTTACCAGTTCTCATGCGCTAGGGTTCAAAATACGGACACTTATTCAGACCCTGTTGCATGATTGCAGATATGTAATTACGACATTTAGTTGTCATTTCCCATGTATTAGAGTTTAAATACTCGAACACTTATTCGGACCCTCTAGCATGAATGTGGATATGTAAATATGTTGTTTACTTGCCATTTCTCGTGCATTACGGTTCGAACACTCGGACACTTAATCGGACCCTTTTGCATGATGGCAAATATGTAATTATGGTGTTTACTTGCCATTTCTCATGCATTAGGTTTTAAACAGTCGGACAGTTATTCGGACCCTCTTGCATGATGACAGATATGTAATTATGGTGTTTATTTGCCATTTCTATTGCATTAGGGTTTAAACACTCGGACACCTATTTGGACCCCTCTTGCATGATGGTAGATATGTAAATATGGTGTTTACTTATCATTTCTCATGCATTAGGTTTCGAAATTTGGACACTTATTCGGACACTCTTTGTTTGATGGCAGATATTTTATTATGGTCTTTACTTGCCATTTCTCATGCATTACGGTTTAAACACTTGGACACTTGCTTGCATCCTCTTGCATGATGGCATATATGTAGTTATGGTGTTTACTTGCCATTTCTAATGCATTAGTGTTTACACACTCGGACATGTATTGGGACCCTATTGCATGATGGCACATATGTAATTTTGGTGTTTACTTTTCATTTCTCATGATTAGGGTTCGAAATTCGGACACTCATTCGCACCCCCTTGCGTGATGGAAGATATTTAATTAGTGTCTTTACTTGACATTTCTCATACAGTATGGTTTAAACACTCGGACAGTTATTCGGACCCACTTGTATGATGGCGGATTTGTAATTATGGTGTTAACTTGTCATTTCTCATCCATTAGGGTTTAAACACTCAGGCACTTATTCAGACCCTCTTGTATGATGACAGATATGTAATTACAGTGTTTACTTACCTTTTCTCATGCATTAGGGTTCAAAATTCGAACACTTATTCGGACCCTCTTACATGGTGGTAGATATGTAATTATGGCGTTTACTTGCCATTTCTCATGCATTAGGGTTTAAACAGTCAGACACTTATTCGGACCATCTTGAATAATGGCAAATACGTAATTATGCCGTTTACTTGCCATTTCTCATGCATTAGGGTTCGAAAACTCGGACACTTATTCGGACTCTCTTGCATGATGGTGGATATGTAATTATGGGGATAACTTGCCATTTCTCATGCATTAGAGTTTAAACACTCGGACACATATTCGGACCCTCTTGCATGAGGGCAAATATGTAATTATGATGTTTACTTACCATTTCTCGTGCACTAGGGTTCGAAATTCGGACACTTATTCGGACCCTCTTGCATGATGGCATATTTGTAATTATGGTGTTTACTTGCCATTTCTCATGCATTTGGGTTTTAACACTAGGACACTTATTCGGACATTCTCGCATGATGGCAGATATGTAATTATGATGTTTACTTGCCATTTCTCGTGCATTAGGATTTGAATACTCGGCCACTTATTCGGACCGTCTTGTATAGTGGCAGATATGTAATTATGGTGTTTGTTTGTCCTTTCTTATGCATTACGGTTTAAACACTTGGGAACTTATTCGGACCCTCTTGCATGATGGTAGATATGTAATTATGGTGTTTACTTACCATTTGTTACGCATTAGGGTTCGAAATTCGGACACTTATTCGGACCCTTTGCATGATGGCAGATATGTAATTATGGTCTTTACATGCCATTTCTCATGCATTACGTTTTAAACGCTCGGACACTTATTCAGACCCTCTTGCATGATGGTAGATATGTAATTATGGTGTTTACTTGCAATTTCTCATGTATTAGAGTTTAAACACACAGACATTTATTCGGACCCTCTTGGATGATGGTAGATATGTAACTATGATGTTTACTTACAATTTATCATGCATTAGGGTTCCAAATTCGGACACTTATTCAGACCCTCTTGCATGATGGTAAATATGTAATTATAGTGTTTACTTGCCATTTCTCTTGCATTAGGGTTTAAACACTTGGACACTTATTCGAACCCTCTTGAATGATGGAAGATATGTAATTATGGTTTTGCTTTCCATTTCTCATGCAATAGGGTTCGAAATTCAGACACTTATTCAGACCCTCTTGCGTGATGGCCGATATGTAATTATTGTGTTTACTTGCCATTTCTCATGCATTAGGGTTTATACACTCGGAAACTTATTCGGACCCTCTTACATGATGGCAGATATGTAATTATGGCGTTTACTTGCCATTTCTCATGTATTAGGATACGAACACTCGGATACTTATTCGGACCCTTTTGTATAATGGTAGATATGCAGTTATGATGTTTACTTGCTATGTCTCATGTATTAGGATTTAAACAGTTGGACACTTATTCGGACCCTCTTGCATGACGGCAGATATGTAATTATGGTGTTTATTTGCCATTTCTCAGGCATTAGTGTTTTAACACTTGGACACTTATTTGGACATTCTCGCATGATGGCAGATATGTAATTATGGTATATTCTTTGCCATTTCTCATGCATTAGGGTTTAAAAAGGTGGACACTTATTCCGACCCTCTTGCATGATGACAGATATGTAATTGTGGTACTTACTTGCTATTTCTCATGCATTAGTGTTTAAACACTCGGACACCTATTTGGACCCTTTTGCATGATGGCAGATATGTAATTATGGTGTTTACTTACCATTTCTCATGCATTAGGGTTCGAAATTCTGACACATATTCGGACACTCTTGCATAATGGAAGATATCTTATTGTGGTCTTTACTTGCCATTTCTCTTGCATTACGGTTTAAATAGTCAGACAATTATTCGGATCTTATTGCATGATGGTAGATATGTAATTATAGTGCTTACTTACCATTTCTCATGCATTAGGGTTCGACATTCGAACACTTATTCGGACCGTCTTGCATGATGGCAGATATGTAACTATGGTGTTTACATCCCATTTCGCATGTATTAGGGTTTAAAAACTCGGACACTTAATTGGACACTCTTGCATGATGGCAGATATGTAATTATGGTGTTTACTTACCATTTCTAATGCATTAGGGTTTAAACACTCAGACACTTATTCGGACCCTATTACATGATGAGAAATATGCAATTATGGGGTTAAGTTGCCATTTCTCATCGATTAGGGTTTAAACACTCAGGCACTTATTCGGACCCACTTGTATGATGGCAAATATGTAATTATAGTGTTTACTTGCCATTTCTCATGCATTAGGGTTCGGAATTCGAACACTTATTCAGACCCACTTATATGATGGCAGATATGTAATTATGGGGTTTACTTGCCATTTCTCGTGCATTAGGGTTTAAACACTCGGACACTTATTCGGACCCTCTTGCAAGATGGAAAATACGTAATTATGGCGTTTACTTGCCATTTCTCATGCATTAGGATTCGAACGCTCGGACACTTATTCGGACCCTCTAACATGATAGCAGATATGTAATTATGGATTTTACTTGCCATTTCTCATGCATTAGGGTTTAAACACTCGGACACATATTTGGACCCTCTTGCATGACGGCAAATATGTAATTATGGTGTTTACTTACCATTTCTCGTGGACTAGGGTTCGAAATTCAGACACTTATTCGGACCCTCCTGCATGGTGGTAGATTTGTAATTACGGTGTTTACTTGCCATTTCTAATGCATTAGGGTTTTAACACTCGGACACTTGTTCGGACACTCTCGCATGATAGTAGATATGTAATTATGATGTTTACTTGCCATTTCTCGTGCATTGGGATGCAAACACTCGGACATTTATTCGAACCCTCTTGCATAATGACAGATATGTAATTATGGTGTTGATTTGCCATTTCTCATGCATTAGGGTTTAAACACTCGGGCACTTATTCGGACCATTTTGCATGATGGCAGATATGTAATTATGGGCTTTTACTTGCCATTTCTCATGCATTACGTTTTAGATACTTGGACAGTTATTCAGACCCTCTTGCATGATGGAAGATATGTAATTATGGTGTTTATTAGCCATTTCTCATGCATTAGGGTTTAAATAATCGGACACTTATTCAGACTCTCTTCCATGATGTCAGATATGTAATTATGCTGTTCACTTGCCATTTCCCATACATTAGTGTTTAAAAACTCAGACACTTATTCGGATCCTCTTGTATGATGGCGGATATGTAATTATAGTGTTACTTATCATTTTTCCAGCACTAGGGTTTAAACACTTGGACACTTATTCGAACCCTCTTGCATGATGGAAGATATGTAATTATGATTTTCTTTCCATTTCTCATGCATTAGGGGTCAAACACTTGGACACTTATTCGAACCCTTTTGCATGATGGCAGATATGTAATTATGGTCGTTACTTGCCGTTCCTCATGCATTAGGGTTCGAAATTCGGATATTTATGCAGACCTTCTTGCGTGATGGCCGATATGTAAGTATTGTGTTTACTTGCCATTTCTCATGTATTAGGGTTTAAACACTCGGACACTTATTCGGACCCTATTGTATGATGGCAGATATGTAATTGTGCTATTTACTTGTCATTTCTCATGCATTAGTGTTTAAACACTCGGACACCTATTCGGACCCTCTTGTATGATGGCAAATATGTAATTATGGGGTTTGCTTATCATTTCTCATGCATTAGGGTTCGAAATTCGGACACTTATTTAGATAGTCTTTCATGATGACAGATATGTTATTATGGTCTATACTTTCCATTTCTCATGCATTACGGTTTAAACACTCGAACCCTTATTCGGATCCTTTTGCATGATAACAGATATGTAATTATGGTGTTTACATACCATTTGTCATGCATTAGGGTTCGAAATTTGGACACCTATTCGGACCCTCTTGCGTGGTGGCAGATATGTAATTGTGGTGTTTATTTGCCATTTCTCATGCATTAGGGTTTAAACACTCGGACACTTAATCGGACACTCTTGCATGATGGCAGATATGTAATTGTGGTGTTTACTTACCATTTCACATGCATTAAGGTTCGAACACTCGAAAACTTATTCGGACCCTCTTGCATGATGGCAGATATGTAGTTGTGGTGTTTACTTGCCATTTCTAATGCATTAGGTTTTAAATACTCGGACACTTATTCGGACCCTATTATATGATAGCGAATATGCAATTATGGTCTTTACTTTCCATTTCTCATGCATTAGGGTTTAAACACTCAGGCACTTTTTCGGACCCTCTAGCATGATGGCAGATATGTATTTATAGTGCTTAATTATTCGGACCCTCTTGCATGATGGCGCTTATTCGGACCCTCTTGCATGATGGCAAATATGTAATTATGGTGTTTACTTACCATTTCTCGTGCACTAGGGTTCAAAATTCAAACACTTATTCGGACCCCCTTGCATGATGGCAGATATGTAATTATGGTGTTTACTTGCCATTTCCAATGTATTAGGGTTTTAACACTCGGACACTCATTCGGACAATCTCGTATAATGGCAGATATGTAATTATGGTGTTTACTTGTCTTTGTCGTGCGTTAGGATTCGAACACTCGGACACTTAGTCGGACCCTCTTGCATAATGGCACATATGTAATTATGGTGTTTACTTACCATTTCACATGCATTAAGGTTCGAACACTCGAACACTTATTCTGACCCTCTTTCATGATGGCAGATAGGTAGTTATGGTATTTACTTGCCATTTCTCATGCATTAGGGTTTAACCACTCGGACACTTATTCGGACCCTCTTGCATGGTGGCAGATATGTTATTATGGGATTTACTAACGATTTCTCATGCGTTAGGGTTCGAAATTCGGATACTTATTCGGATCCCCTTGCGTCATGGCAGATATGTAATTATGGTCTTTACATGCCATTTCTCATGCATTACGTTTTACACACTTGGACACTTATTCGGACCCTCTTGCATGATGGCAAATAGGTAATTATGGTGTTTACTTGCCATTTCTCAAGCATTACGGTTTAAACACTCAGACATTTATTCGAACCCTCTTGCATGATGGCAGATATGTAATTATGGTGTTTACTTACCATTTCACATGCATTAGGGTTTGACATTGGGACACTTATTCGCACCCTCCTGCATGATGGCAGATATGTAACTATGGTGTTTACTTGCCATTTCGCATGTATTAGGGTTTAAACACTCGGACACTTAATCGGACACTCTTGCATGATGGCAGATATGTAATTATGGTGTTTATTTACCATTTCTAATGCATTAGGGTTTAAACACTCGGACACTTATTCGGACCCTATTGCATGATTGGAAATATGCAATTATGGCATTTACTTTCCATTTCTCATGCATTTGGGTTCGAAATTCGGACACTTATTCAGACCCTATTGCATGATGGCAGATTTGTAATTAATGTCTTTACTTGCTATTTCTCATGCATTACGGTCTAAACAATCGGACCCTTACTCGGACCCTCTTGCATGATGGTGGACATGTAATTATGGGGTTAAGTTGCCATTTCTCATCCATTAGGGTTTAAACACTCAGGCACTTATTCGGACCCTTTTGCATGATGACAGATATGTAATTATACTGTTTACTTACCATTTCTCATGCATTCGGGTTCGGAATTCGAACACTTATTCGGACCCTCTTACATGATGGCAGATATGTAATTATGGCGTTTACTTGCCATTTCTCGTGCGTTAGGGTTTAAACACTCCGACACTTATTCGGACCCTCCTGCAAGACGGAAAATACGTAATTATGGCGTTTACTTGCCATTTCGCATGCATTAGGGTTCGAACGCTCGGACACTTATTCGGACCCTCTAACATGATGGCAGATATGTAATTATGGATTTTACTTGCCATTTCTCATGGATTAGGGTTTAAACACTCGGACACATATTCGGACCCGCTTGCATGATGGCAAATATGTAATTATGGTGTTTACTTACCATTTCTTGTGCACTAGCGTTCGAAATTTAGACATTTATTCGGTCCCTCTAGCATGGTGGCAGATTTGTAATTATGGTGTTTACTTGCCATTTCTAATGCATTAGGGTTTTAACACTCGGACACTTATTCGGACATTCTCGCATTATGGTAGATATGTAATTACGATGTTTACTTGCCATTTCTCGTGCATTGGGATGCAAACACTCGGACACTTATTCGGACCCTCTTGCATAATGGCAGATATGTAATTATGGTGTTGATTTGCCATTTCTCATGCATTAGGGTTTAAACACTCAGGCACTTATTCGGACCCTCTTGCAGGACGGCAGATATGTAGTTATGGGCTTTTACTTGCCATTTCTCATGCATTACGTTTTAGACACTCGGACACTTATTCGGACCCTCTTGCATGATGGTAGATATGTAATTATGGTATTGATTAGCCATTTCTTATGCGTTAGGGTTTAGATAATCGGGCAGTGTAGCACGTTCGTGAGGGACCCCGCTACAGTTCGGACTCGATTTGTGTCACGGTTCTTAATCTTGAACCAAAGAGTCCAAATCCGGCAAATCGTTTTGAGAAATAGATTTTTGAAAAGAAGTGCCAAACATGGACTGCTTTGCCAGATACAGAGTCGCCACCTAAATATTTTAAAATAGGGAATTTAGGGAACCCTGACTCGGTGCCGAAGGCCATATGTCCGTCATCACCAGAGTTGCCTCGGCTCAGGAGCTAGGGTACGATTGGGGAAGGTCAGCTATGAGCACCCCCTCTCGCCCGATCCGAAGATCGGCTTCTACTAACCGTGATATCCGTTTTTGAAAATGTTATGTGTTCTTATTCCAGTTGTTAGCCTAGAATTACTACGTTATGCGCACAGCAAACAAATATAGACCAAATCACCTAAATTGGAACAAAACATAGCATGTTTGTTTTGAAAATGGTTTGCTACTCGCAAGTAGGCTAAAATGCAGGTTTTGCCACCCTCAAGTGGATTTTTAGGAAAAATGGTTTTGCCACTATCGAGTAGGCTTAAAACTCGCAGTTTTAATGAATTATCCCAATTTAGGCAATTCGACCTTCATCCACAGGCATTCAAGCAGTTATATCACATAAGCAGCTAGCCTCATGGTAATCATGCAATTATGGCAACACTCACACGCATGCGGCATGCTAAAGCATAAAAGCTCACCTAGTACTCCAAGCCAAAACAGAAACCAGTTAGTAATCACATGCATAATCCTAGTTCATATTTGAAATGGCTAATGCAACACATGCAAAGATGCAATCTAAACAGGCTCGGCTATCCTAAACATGGCATGTGAAATGCTGTAACTAACAAATACTCAACTTGGAATTGAAATACGAGTGCAGTTAGCATGATGTATCGAGCTTGGTGCATGCAAGACAAATGTATGAATGCACGCATGCATAGCATAAGATATGCTCATTTAAATATGCCCTAATCTACCATCATAAGCGGGTAAATAAGAGGGAAGAAAGACGTGGGGTTGGAAGACATGCACACACGCACCCACACTTATTACAAATTTGCCCTAGCTCGGAGGGAGCGAAAGAATAATAAAATCCGAATAACAAATCAACTATCCTAGCTAATTAATTATTACAGACCCTTAACTAATTAACAAAATAAATGCAGACAGAAGGTGGCCGCAGCCGTGCCTCGAAATACGCGAATGATGCATGCTCTGTCCATTTTGCCCGGAAACCCATACCATGCCACTGCTGCCTCTGTTAATGCTGCCCTGCTCCTCTGAAAATTGCCAAAGTCTCAGGGTATCTTCAATGAGAACTGCATAACACCACCGGCTAAGTGAAATGACCACCGGCCATGGGAAATTTCCATCGGCTGCTTTCAAGTCCATCGGCCTCATATCCTTTGCCGGTCGGCATTCTTCAGTGCCGGTCGGCAGAAACTTCCTGCAGAAGTTGGTTTTTGACAGCAACAAGGACAGACAGTGCATGGCATAGAATTTCAAGCACATGTATGCGCGGGCACACTCCCTATCATGCAAGGGACTCAAGGGAGCATGACCCTCGACCCTCGGGCCATCAATTACGCATGATGGCCTAAGAGGCCAAGTTTTGCAGCTTTGATATCAAATGAAATGCAAGCACAAAACACATCAAAGGGCCCCAACCCCTATCATGATTGATCAAGAGGCAAGGGATGCATGCTCAATGAAATGCAACCTAGGCATGGAGGCTAAGTGTGCAATATGAACATGCAAATGAGCAATGTATACTAGGCGCGCAACCTAAACATGTAAGTAAACATGGCTTGCAACAACATGCGAAGATGGACTAAAACTAACATGGATAGCTCGCAAGCATGCCCAAAATCGGTGGCCATTAGATGAAAATGAGACTCTCGAAACGCGTGCACACATGCACGCAAACCGAGGACCAAACCTAAGGCATAGTCTGAAACTCTAACAAGGCATGGCGAGGCATGAAATATGGCATACAAGCATGTAATTTCAGCACTGAAATGTGGTATAAAACAGCCCCGAATCACGGCAAAATAGCACCCGATGCATGAAATGAAACCGAAATGCAAAACTAGGCCCATGCATTGGCCTACAGCTATATAAAACATGCATTATTCGATTATGACATGTGAAGACAGATTCTAGGCAGCCCCAAAAGAAGAATTTTTTCAGTTTTAAACAAGGCCAAACAGCAAACACACATAGGGCAAAACTAGCATGCAAAAATGGCCCTAAATGTGAGATAAAGAAGCAACTCACAGCTGCTGACCCCAAACAGATTAGGGCCCTTCAACAATGTTGAAGAGAGGGCCAAAATATGACCTTTTACAGTTGATAGCCAAGCCCAAAACAGTATACAAGTATGCTCAAAATACTATGCAAGATTAAGGCCAAAAAAGAGCTACAACATAAAGTATACAAAGGATGTCTCAAACAGCCATGGACCCTTAATGAAACATGATGAGGGGATCATGCAAAAATGGGGACCAAAGAGGGGTATAATGACAAGTGGCACATGGAGGTCCCAAACAGTGATGAACCCTTCTTCAATGTTGAAGAAGGGCTCAAAATAATCCTATCTACAGTTTACATCATGCTCCAAAACAGATCACACATAGGCCAAAAATACTATGCAAGATTATGGCATACAAAGGGGTAATGAAGGAAGTGCAAGATGGGGGTCCCAAACAGGGTAAAACCCTTAATGAAACAGAAAAATGAGCTCAAAAAAATGATATTTCCATTTATGGTCGGAGCTTAAAACAGCAAGCAAAAGGGGCTAAGAAAACTTGCAAAAATGAGCTAAAAAGAGGGAGAAATCAACTCACCCTTGAAGACCAATCTTTTGCTACCTCTTGGACCAAGAAAAGCTGCCTCCTAGCCTCTGAGAAGGCCCTCCAAGCTGCTGGAATGGAGTGGTGGTGTGGTGCTATAGGGTGTAGTGCAAATAGGCCAAGAACAAGGGTCTTTGAACACTCTAACACACCCAAATGTAGAGAGAGAGGGAGATATAGAAGGGAGAAAGAAGTGGGGATTGGAAGACATACACACCACTCACACACACTTATTACAGATTTGCCCTCACTCGGAGGGTCCAAATAAATATTACAGTCCGAATAAATAATACTAAATTAAATATTACAAAATTTCTAATCTAATTAACAAATTAAATGCAAAGAGTGGATGGCCGCGGTGCAAAATAGCCACACACGTGCATGGGGAGCAGAGTCTGTGCATTCCAGCTGGCACAGCTGGCATCCATTCAATCTGTAGAATACTCCGGAAGGTCGTCGGCTAGCAAACTTGGTCGGTCAGCCATCTTTTCTGGCCGGTCGGCCATCTATTTGGTCGGTCGGCCATTTGTTTTGGCCGGTCGGCAGGAAAAATCTGCTCGGCAGGTCCAACTTTAAACGGGCATAACTTCTTCATATGAACTCCTTTGCAGGTCATTCTGGTGTCAAAATTGAAGACCCAGAAGTAATCTTTCCAATGGAACCAGCCTTGCATCAAAATCCCAACTTTACAAAAAGTTATGCTTGTTTTAGTGAAGACTGCTCAGTTTCGGTCCAACCGGGATGATGCCCAACTTCAACCAATCATATCTCCGCCCTCCGGTCTCGGATTTAAGAGATTCTAGAATGAAAAATGAAGCCCCGGAAGTCTTCTTTCCAACGGTGGTGGCCTCATTGCTTAACTCAAAGTGTATAGACAAATAAGCTTGATTTAGCGAGGACTGCTCGTCCCTCTCTTAGCAATTCTTGCCTATCTTCTTCTCCAACTTGGCTTCTCCCCTCTTCTCCTCTTTTCTTCAAATTCAAACCCCTAAGCAAGGTGTTTTGAAAGATTTTTCAAAGATTTCATCTCTCTTTCATTCATTTCCACTTTGTCCTTGCTCGGTTTATCGAAAAGCGCATTTTTTCTTTTTTTGACAAAATGTGAGCCTCGGAATATCGTAGAAACTTTATTTCAAAAATGTTTTGAAAGAGAGGGTTTTAAGGTCTAAAAACCATTCAAAATAGCTTTGGTCTAAAATGGGGTGTGAAGTTGGGATTTGACCCTCTTATTGCCGAAGAAATTGAACCTTTGCCCTGCACACCTTTCATCATCGAGCAAACCATCAGTAGCGCCCAAGTCTTAAGGGCGGTCAAAAATGGGGTGTCTACAGTTGCCCCTCTTTGACAGAACTCGAAAGTCATAACAAAGACGGGAGTGAATGTGAAAGCCCAGAGACGACCCATTTTTGACAAGGCCGAAGACTTGGACAAACAAACAAAATACAAATAAATGAATGGTTGTGCCCGCCGGTTGCCTACGTATCCCTTTGCAAGGAATCAAACCAGCGTAGTTCAGGGGCATGATGCAAATGATATGAAAGAAGACTTTGACAATTGGACTTATACGCTACGCGAAGTCGGTTTGCATTCAAAACAATGCAATGTACTAACAAGTACAAGTGAGGTGCACAAGATAGCGCGATAGGATGCCTGCAAAATGCAAGTAAGGTGCACAAGAAAGTGCGATTGAGGTGCGAAAACAACGCGAAATGTAAACTGCACAAAACAGTGCGATGCGCAAAATAGCACGAATGATAAACTGCACAAAACAGTGCGATGCGCAAAATAGTGCGAATGATAAACTGCACAAAACAGTGCGATTGAGGTGCGCAAAATAGCGCGAATGTAAACTGCACAAAACAGTGCGATGCGTAAAATAGCACGAGTGATTTTGAAATGCACAAGACAGTGCGATGCGCAAAATAGCGCGAATGATAAACTGCACAAAACAGTGCGATTGAGGTGCGCAAAATAGCGCGAATGTAAACTGCACAAAACAGTGCGATGCGCAAAATAGCGCGAGTGATTTGAAGTGCACTAAACAGTGCGATACGCTAAATAGCGCGATTGAAATGCACTAAACAGTGCGATACGCTAAACAGCCCGAGTGAAATGCACTAAACAGTGCGATACGCTAAACAGCACGAGTGATTTTGAAATGCACAAGACAGTGCGATACTCTAAACAGCGCGATTGATTTGAAATGCACTAAACAGTGCGATACGCTAAACAGGGCGATTGATTTGCAATGCACAAAACAGTGCGAGTGAGATACAACCACAAGATGCACAAGACAGTGCTAGTGAGATACAAAGTGTAAGTGCACAAGATAGTGCGAGTGAATGCATGTTCTATGCAAATGAGGTGCATTTTCTATGCAAGTATGGAAGAGTGCATTTTCTATGCAAAATATACGAACATTTTCTATGCAAGAAACAGGAGCATATTCTATGCAATATTGAAAGCAAATTCTATGCAGAATCGAAAGTAAGCATATTCTATGCATGAATCATAACGATGCGTGACACGCATGTCACAGAAGTGTATATGAAAGTGCACATTCTATGCAATGAAAGGGCATCAAACATGTACTCTGGTGCCTCCGATTTACGTTTCAGAGGACTTTGTAACCCACTCAACTCAAAAAGGGCACACCCTGTTTATGTTGGCAAGAGATAACATCTGCTGCTGCTTTAATTGCCATTCTGACTTGAAGCAGGCTTAAGCTTGGAGTAGAGGCAC
>NW_021025657.1:85756-124139 GCF_004153795.1 Camellia sinensis
TTTCTCTTGCATTAGGGTTTAAACACTCAGACACTTATTCCGACCCTCTTGCATGATGGCAGATATGTAATTATGGTGTTTACTTGTCATTTCTCATGCATTAGGGTTTAAACACTTGGACACTTATTCGAACCCTCTTGAATGATGGAAGATATGTAATTATGGTTTTGCTTTCCATTTCTCATGCAATAGGGTTCGAAATTCGGACACTTATTCAGACCCTCTTGCGTGATGGCCGATATGTAATTATTGTGTTTACTTGTCATTTCTCATGCATTAGGGTTTTTACACTCGTAAACTTATTCGGACCCTCTTGCATGATGGCAGATATGTAATTATGGCGTTTACTTGCCATTTCTCATGCATTAGGGTTCGAATACTCGGACACTTATTCGGACCCTCTTGCATAATGGTAGATATGCAATTATGATGCTTACTTGCTATTTCTCATGCATTAGGGTTTAGAGACTCGGACACTTATTCGAACCCTCTTGCATGACGGCAGATATGTAATTATGGTGTTTACTTGCCATTTCTCAGGCATTAGTGTTTTAACACTTGGGCACTTACTTGGACATTCTCGCATGATGGCAGATATGTAATTATGGTGTTTTCCTTGCCATTTCTCATGCATTAGGGTCTAAAAAGGTGGACACTTATTCCGACCCTCTTGCATGATGGCAGATAAGTAATTGTGGTGTTTATTTGCTATTTCTCTTGCATTAGTGTTTAAACACTCGGACACCTATTCGGACCCTTTTGCATGATGGTAGATATGTAATTATAGTGTTTACTTACCATTTATCATGCATTCAGGTTCGAAATTCCGTCACATATTCGGACACTCTTGCAGGATGAAGGATATGTTATTGCGGTCTTTACTTGCCATTTCTCTTGCATTAAATTTAAACACTCAGACAATTATTCAGATCTTCTTACATGATGGTAGATATGTAATTATGGTGCTTACTTACCATTTTTCATGCATTAGGGTTCGACATTCGGACACTTATTCGGACCCTCTTGCATGATGGCAGATATGTGACTATGGTGTTTACTTGCCATTTCGCATGTATTAGGATTTAAACACTCAGACACTTAATCGGACACTTTTGCAAGATGGTAGATATGTAATTATGTTGTTTATTTGCCATTTCTCATGCGTTTGGGTTTAAACTGTCGGACACTTATTCAGACCCTCTTGCATGATAACAGATATGTAATTGTGATACTTACTTGCCATTTCAAATGCATTAGTATTTAAACACTCGGACACCTATTCGGACCCTCTTGTATGATGGCAGATATGTAATTATGGTGTTTGCTTATCATTTCTCATGTAGTGGGTTAGAAGTTCGAACACTTATTCAGACAGTCTTTCATTATGACAGATATGTTATTATGGTCTATACTTGCCATTTCTCATGCATTACGGTTTAAACACTCGAACCCTTATTCGGATCCTTTTTCATGATGGCAGATATGTAATTATGGTGTTTACATACCATTTCTCATCCATTAGGGTTCAAAACTTCGACACCTATTCGGAACCTCTTGCGTGGTGGCAAATATGTAATTATGGTGTTTATTTGCCATTTCTCATGCATTAGGGTTTAAACACTCGGCCACTTAATCGGACACTCTTGCATGATGGCAGATATGTAATTATGGTGTTTACTTACCATTTCACATCCATTAATGTTCGAACACTCGAAAACTTATTCGAACCCTCTTGCATGATGGCTGATATGTAGTTGTGGTGTTTACTTGCCATTTCTAATGCATTAGGTTTTAAATATTCGGACACTTATTCGCACTCTATTACATGATAGCAAATATGCAATTATGGTGTTGACTTTCCATTTCTCATGCATTAGGGTTTAAACACTCGGGCACTTATTGGGAACCTCTAGCATGATGGCAGATATGTAATTATAGTGTTTAATTATTCGGACCCTCTTGCATGACGGCGCTTATTCGGACCCTCTTACATGATGGCAAATATGTAATTATGGTGTTTACTTACCATTTCTCGTGCACTAGGGTTCAAAATTCAGACACTTATTCGGACCCCCTTGCATGATGGCAGATATGTAATTATGGTGTTTACTTGCCAATTCCTATGCATTAGGGTTTTAATACTCCGACACTTATTCGGACATTCTCGCATGATGGCAGATACGTAATTATGGGGTTTACTTGTCTTTGTCGTGCGTTAGGATTCGAACACTCGGACACTTACTCGGATCCTCTTGCATAATGGCACATATGTAATTATGGTATTTACTTACCATTTCACATGCATTAAGGTTCGAACACTCGAACACTTATTCAGACCCTCTTTCATGATGGCAGATAGGTAGTTATGGTGTTTACTTGCCATTTCTCATGCATTAGGGTTTAACCACTCGGACACTTATTCGGACCCTCTTGCATGGTGGCAGATATGTTATTATGGGATTTACTAACCATTTCTCATGCGTTAGGGTTCGAAATTCGGACACTTATTCGGATCCCCTTGCGTCATGGCAGATATGTAATTATGGTCTTTACATGCCATTTCTCATGTATTACGTTTTACACACTTGGACACTTATTCGGATCCTCTTGCATGATGGCAAATAGGTAATTATGGTGTTTACTTGCCATTTCTCAAGCATTACGGTTTAAACACTCAGACATTTATTCGGACCCTCTTGCATGATGGCAGATATGTAATTATGGTGTTTACTTACCATTTCTCATGCATTAGGGTTTGACATTGGGACACTTATTCGCACCCTTCTGCATGATGGCAGATATGTAACTATGGTGTTTACTTGCCATTTCGCATGTATTGGGGTTTAAACACTCGGACATTTAATCGGACACTCTTGCATGATGGCAGATATGTAATTATGGTGTTTATTTACCATTTCTAATGCATTAGGGTTTAAACACTCAGACACTTATTCGGGCCCTATTGCATGATTGGAAATATGCAATTATGGCGTTTAATTTCCATTTCTCATGCATTTGGGTTCGAAATTCGGACACTTATTCGGACCCCATTGCATGATGGCAGATTTGTAATTAATGTCTTTATTTGCTATTTCTCATGCATTACGGTCTAAACCCTCGGACCCTTATTCGGACCCTCTTGCATGATGGTGGACATGTAATTATGGGTTTAAGTTGCCATTTCTCATCCATTAGGGTTTAAACACTCAGACACTTATTCGGACCCTTTTGCATGATGGCAGATATGTAATTATAGTGTTTACTTACCATTTCTCATGCATTCGGGTTCGGAATTCGAACACTTATTCGGACCCTCTTACATGATGGCAGATATGTAATTATGGCGTTTACTTGCCATTTCTCGTGCGTTAGGGTTTAAACACTCGGACACTTATTCGGACCCTCCTGCAAGATGGAAAATACGTAATTATGGCGTTTACTTGCCATTTCGCATGCATTAGGGTTCGAACGCTCGGACACTTATGCGGACCCTCTTACATGATGGCAGATATGTAATTATGGATTTTACTTGCCATTTCTTATGGATTAGGGTTTAAACACTCGGACACATATTCGGACCCCCTTGCATGATGGCGAATATGTAATTATGGTGTTTACTTACCATTTCTCGTGCACTAGGGTTCAAAATTCGGACACTTATTCGGACCCTCCTGCATGATGGCAGATATGTAATTATGGTGTTTACTTGCCATTTCCTATGCATTAGGGTTTTAATACTCGGACACTTATTCGGACATTCTCGCATGATGGCAGATATGTAATTATGGTGTTTACTTGTCTTTGTCGTGCGTTAGGATTCGAACACTCGGACACTTAGCCGGACCCTCTTGCATAATGGCACATATGTAATTATGGTGTTGATTTTCCATTTCTCATGCATTAGGGTTTAAACACTCAGGCACTTATTCGGACCCTTTTGCATGACGGCAGATATGTAATTATGGGCTTTTACTTGCCACTTCTCATGCATTACATTTTAGACACTCGGACATTTATTCGGACCCTCTTGCACGATGGTAGATATGTAATTATGGTATTTATTAGCCATTTCTTGTGCGTTAGGGTTTTGATAATCGGACACTTATTCAGACTCTCTTGCATGATGGCAGATATGTAATTATGGTGTTCACTTGCCATTTCCCATGCATTAGTGTTTAAAAACTCGAACACATACTCGGACCCTCTTGTATGTTGGCGGATATGTAATTAAAGTGTTACTTGTCATTTCTCCAGCATTAGGGTTTAAACACTTGGGCACTTATTCGAACCCTCTTGCATGATGGAAGATATGTAATTATGGTTATCTTTCCATTTCTCATGCATTAGTGTTCAAACACTCGGACACTTATTCGAACCCCCTTGCATGATGGCAGATATGTAATTATGGTGTTTACTTGCTGTTTCTCATGCATTAGGGTTCGAAATTCGGACATTTATTCAGACCCTCTTGCGTGATGGCCGATATGTAACTATTGTGTTTACTTGCCATTTCTCATGCATTAGGGTTTAAAAACTAAGATACTTATTCGGACCCTGTTGCATGATGGCAGATATGTAATTATGTTGTTTATTTGCCATTTCTCATGCATTAGGGTTTAAACTGTCGGACACTTATTCAGACCCTCTTGCACGATGGCAGATATGTAATTGTGCTATTTACATGCCATTTCTCATGCGTTAGTGTTTAAACAATCGGACACCAATTCTGACCCTCTTGTATGATGGCCGATATGTAATTATGGTGTTTGCTTATCATTTCTCATGCATTAGGGTTCGAAATTTGGACACTTATTCGGACCCTCTTGCGTGGTGGCAGATATGTAATTGTGGTGTTTATTTGCCATTTCTCATGCATTAGGGTTTAAACACTCGGACACTTAATTGGACACTCTTGCATGATGCAGATATGTAATTGTGGTGTTTACTTACCATTTCACAAGCATTAAGGTTCGAACACTCGAAAACTTATTCGGACCCTCTTGCATGATGGCAAACATGTAGTTGTGGTGTTTACTTGCCATTTCTAATGCATTAGGTTTTAAATATTCGGACACTTATTCGGACTCTATTACATGATAGCAAATATGCAATTATGGTGTTTACTTTCCATTTCTCATGCATTAGGGTTTAAACACTCGGCACTTATTCGGACCCTCTAGCATGATGGCAGATATGTAATTATAGTGTTTAATTATTCGGACCCTCTTGCATGACGGCGCTTATTTGGACCCTCTTGCATGATGGAAAATATGTAATTATGGTGTTTACTTACCATTTCTCGTGCACTAGGGTTCAAAATTCAGACACTTATTCGGACCCTCTTGCGTGATGGCAGATATGTAATTATGGTGTTTACTTGCCATTTCCTATGCATTAGGGTTTTAATACTCGGACACTTATTCGGACACTTATTCGGACATTCTCGCATGATGGCAGATATGTAATTATGGTGTTTACTTGTCTTTGTCGTGCGTTAGGATTCGAACACTCGGACACTTCGTCGGACCCTCTTGCGTAATGGCACATATGTAATTATGGTGTTTACTTACCATTTCACATGCATTAAGGTTCGAACACTCGAACACTTATTCAGACCCTCTTTCATGATGGCAGATAGGTAGTTATGGTGTTAATTGCCATTTCTCATGCATTAGGGTTTAACCACTCGGACACTTATTCGGACCCTCTTGCATGGGGGCAGATATGTAATTATGGTGTTTACTAACCATTTCTCATGCATTAGGGTTCAAAATTCGGACACTTATTCGGACCCCCTTGCATCATGGCAGATATGTAATTATGTTGTTTACTTGCCATTTCCTATGCATTAGGGTTTTAATACTCGGACACTTATTCGGACATTGTCACATGATGGCAGATATGTAATTATGGTGTTTACTTGTCTTTGTCATGCATTAGGATTCGAACACTGGGATACTTAGTCGGACCCTCTTGCATAACAGCACATATGTAATTATGGTGTTCACTTACCATTTCACATGCATTAAGGTTCGAACACTCGAACACTTATTCAGACCCTCTTTCATGATGGCAGATAGGTAGTTATGGTGTTTACTTGCCATTTCTCATGCATTAGGGTTTAACCACTCGGACAGTTATTCGGACCCTCTTGCATGGTGGTAGATATGTAATTATGGTATTTACTAACCATTTCTCATGCATTAGGGTTCGAAATTCGGACACTTGTTCGGACCCCCTTGCATCATGGCAGATATGTAATTATGGTCTTTACTTTCCATTTCTCATGCATTACGTTTTACACACTTGGACAATTATTCAGACCCTCTTGCATGATGGCAAATAGGTAATTATGGTGTTTATTTGCCGTTTCTGAAGCATTAGGGTTTAAACACTCAGACATTTATTCGGACTCTCTTGCATGATGGCAGATATGTAATTATGGTGTTTACTTACCATTTCTCATCTATCAAGGTTCGAAATTTTGATACTTATTTGGACCCACTTGCATTATGGGAGATATGTAATTATGGTCTTTACTTGGCATTTCTCATGCATTACGGTTTAAACACTCGGACACCTATTCGGACCCTATTACATGATGAAAGATATGTAATTATGGTTTTGTTTTCCATTTCTCATGCATTAGGGTTCGGACACTCGGACACTTATTCGGATCCTCTTGCATGATGGCAGATAAGTAATTATTGTGTTTACTTACCATTTGTCACGCATTAGGGTTCGAAATTCGGACACTTATTCGGACCCCTTGCATGATGGCAGATATGTAATTATGGTCTTTACATGCCATTTCTCATGCATTACGTTTTAAACACTCAGACACTTATTCGGACCCTCTTGCATGATGGTAGATATGTAATTATGGTGTTTACTTGCAGTTTCTCATGTATTACAGTTTAAACACACGGACATTTATTCGGACCCTCTTGCATGGTGGCAGATATGTAACTATGATGTTTACTTACCATTTATCATTCACTAGGGTTCCAAATTTAGACACTTATTCGGATCCTCTTACATGATGGTAAATATGTAATTATAGTGTTTACTTGCCATTTCTCCTGCATTAGGGTTTAAACACTTGGACACTTATTCGAACCCTCTTGAATGATGGAAGATATGTAATTATGGTTTTGCTTTCCATTTCTCATGCAATAGGGTTCGAAATTCGGACACTTATTCGGACCCCCTTGCATCATGGCAGATATGTAATTATGTTGTTTACATGCCATTTCCTATGCATTAGGGTTTTTATGTAATTATGGTGTTTACATACCATTTCTCATGCATTAGGGTTCAAAATTTTGACACCTATTCGGACCCTCTTGCGTGGTGGCAGATATGTAATTGTGGTGTTTATTTGCCATTTCTCATGCATTAGGGTTTAAACACTCGGCCACTTAATCGGACACTCTTGCATGATGGCATATATGTAATTATGGTGTTTACTTACCATTTCTCGTGCACTAGGGTTCAAAATTCGGACACTTATTCGGACCCTCTTGCATGATGGCAGATATGTATATGGTGTTTGTTTGCCATTTCTCAAGCATTAGGGTATAAACACTCAGATACTTATTCGGACTCTCTTGCGTGATGGTAGATATGTAATTATGGTGTTTATTTGCTATTTCTCTTGCATTAGTGTTTAAACACTCGGACACCTATTCGGACCCTTTTGCATGATGGTAGATATGAAATTATAGTGTTTACTTACCATTTCTCATGCATTAGGGTTTGAAATTCCGTCACATATTCGGACACTCTTGCAGGATGGAGGATATGTTATTGTGGTCTTTACTTGCCATTTCTCTTGCATTACGGTTTAAACACTCGGACAATTATTCGGATCCTCTTACATGATGGTAGATATGTAATTATGGTGCTTACTTACCATTTTTCATGCGTTAGGTTCGACATTCGGACACTTATTTGGACCCTCTTGCATGATGGCAGATATGTGACTATGGTGTTTACTTGCCATTTCGCATGTATTAGGATTTAAACACTCGGACACTTAATCGGACACTTTTGCATGATGGTAGATATGTAATTATGTTGTTTATTTGCCATTTCTCATGCGTTTGGGTTTAAACTGTCGGACACTTATTCAGACCCTCTTGCATGATAACAGATATGTAATTGTGATACTTACTTGCCATTTCAAATGCATTAGTATTTAAACACTCGGACACCTATTCGGACCCTCTTGTATGATGGCAGATATGTAATTATGGTGTTTGCTTATCATTTCTCATGCAGTGGGTTAGAAATTCGAACACTTATTCAGACAGTCTTTCATGATGACAGATATGTTATTATGGTCTATACTTGCCATTTCTCATGCATTACGGTTTAAACACTTGAACCCTTATTCGGATCCTTTTTCATGACGGCAGATATGTAATTATGGTGTTTACATACCATTTCTCATGCATTAGGGTTCAAAATTTTGACACCTATTCGGACCCTCTTGCGTGGTGGCAGATATGTAATTGTGGTGTTTATTTGCCATTTCTCATGCATTAGGGTTTAAACACTCGGCCACTTAATCGGACACTCTTGCATGATGGCATATATGTAATTATGGTGTTTACTTACCATTTCACATGCATTAAGGTTCGAACACTTGAAAACTTATTCAGACCCTCTTGCATGATGTCTGATATGTAGTTGTGGTGTTTACTTGCCATTTCTAATGCATTAGGTTTTAAATATTCGGACACTTATTCGGACTCTATTACATGATAGCAAATATGCAATTATGGTGTTTACTTTCCATTTCTTATGGATTAGGGTTTAAACACTCGGGCACTTATTCGGACCCTCTAGCATGATGGCAGATATGTAATTATAGTGTTTAATTATTCAGACCCTCTTGCATGACGGCGCTTATTCGGACCCTCTTGCATGATGGCAAATATGTAATTATGGTGTTTACTTACCATTTCTCGTGCACTAGGGTTCAAAATTCGGACACTTATTCGGACCCTCTTGCATGATGGCAGATATGTAATTATGGTGTTTACTTGTCATTTCCTATGCATTAGGGTTTTAATACTCCGACACTTATTCAGACATTCTCGCATGATGGCAGATATGTAATTATGGTGTTTACTTGTCTTTGTCGTGCGTTAGGATTCGAACACTCGGACACTTAGTCGGACCCTCTTGCATAATGGCACATATGTAACTATGGTGTTTACTTACCATTTCACATGTATTAAGGTTCGAACACCCGAACACTTATTCAGACCCTCTTTCATGATGGCTGATAGGTAGTTATGGTGTTCACTTGCCATTTCTCATGCATTAGGGTTTAACCACTCGGACACTTATTCGGACCCTCTTGCATGGTGGCAAATATGTAATTATGGTGTTTACTAACCATTTCTCATACATTAGGGTTCGAAATTAGGACACTTATGCGGACTCCCTTGCATTATGGCAGATATGTAATTATGGTCTTTACTTGCCATTTCTCATGCATTACGTTTTACACACTTGGACACTTATTCGGACCCTCTTGCATGATGGCAAATAGGTAATTATGGTGTTTACTTGCCATTTCCGAAGCATTAGGCTTTAAACACTTGGACATTTATTCGGACTCTCTTGTATGATGGCAGATATGTAATTACGGTGTTTACTTAGCATTTCTCATTTATCAAGGTTCGAAATTTTGATACTTATTTGGACCTTCTTGCATTACGGGAGATATGTAATTATGGTCTTTACTTGGCATTTCTCATGCATTAGGGTTTAAACACTCGGACACCTATTTGGACCCTATTACAAGATGAAAGGTATGTAATTCTGGTTTTGCTTTCCATTTCTCATGCATTAGGGTTCGAACACTCGGACATTTATTCGGATCGTCTTACATGATGGCAGATAAGTAATTATTGTGTTTACTCACCATTTGTCACGCATTAGGGTTCGAAATTCGGACACTTATTCGGACCCCTTGCATGATGACAGGTATGTAATTATGGTATTTACATGCCATTTCTCATGCATTACATTTTAAACACTCAGACACTTATTCGGACCCTCTTGCATGATGGTAGATATGTAATTATGGTATTTACTTGCAGTTTCTCATGTATTAGAGTTTAAACACACGGACATTTATTCGGACCGTCTTGCATGGTGGCAGATATGTAACTATGATGTTTACTTACCATTTATCATTCATTAGGGTTCCAAATTCGGACACTTATTCGGACCCTCTTGCATGATGGTAAATATGTAATTATATTGTTTACTTGCCATTTCTCCTCCATTAGGGTTTAAACACTTGGACACTTATTTGGACCCTCTTGAATGATGGAAGATATGTAATTATGGTTTTGCTTTCCATTTCTCATGCAATAGGGTTCGAAATTCGGACACTTATTCGGACCCTCTTGCGTGATGGCCGATATATAATTATTGTGTTTACTTGCCATTTCTCATGCATTAGGGTTTATACACTCGGAAACTTATTCGGACTTTCTTGCATGATGGCAGATATGTAATTATGGCGTTTACTTGCCATTTCTCGTGCATTAGGGTTCGAATACTCGGACACTTATTCGGACCCTCTTGCATAATGATAGATATGCAATTATGATGTTTACTTGCTATTTCTCATGTATTAGGGTTTAAACACTCAGACACTTATTTGGACCCTCTTGCATAACGGCAGATATGTAATTATGGTGTTTACTTGCCATTTCTCAGGCATTAGTGTTTTAACACTTGGGAACTTACTTGGACATTCTCGCATGATGGCAGATATGTAATTATGGTGTTTTCTTTGCCATTTCTCTTGCATTAGGGTTTAAAAAGGTGGACACTTATTCCGACCCTCTTGCATGATGGCAGATATGTAATTGTGGTGTTTATTTGCTATTTCTCATGCATTATTGTTTAAAAACTCAGACACCTATTCGGACCCTTTTGCATGATGGTAGATATATAATTATGGTGTTTACTTACCATTTCTCATGCATTAGGGTTCGAAATTCCGTTACATATTCGGACACTCTTGCAAAATGGAAGATATGTTATTGCGGTCTTTACTTGCCATTTCTCTTGCATTACGGTTGAAACACTCGGACAATTATTCGGATGTTGTTACATGACGGTAGATATGTAATTAGGGCGCTTACTTACCATTTCTCATGCATTAGGGTTCGACATTCGGACACTTATTTGGACCCTCTTGCATGATGGCAGATATGTGACTATGGTGTTTACTTGCCATTTCGCATGTATTAGGGTTTAAACACTCGGACACTTAATCGGACACTTTTGCATGATGGAAGATATGTAATTATGTTGTTTATTTGCCATTTCTCATGTATTTGGGTTTAAACTGTCAGACACTTATTTAGACCCTCTTGCATGATGGCAGATATGTAATTGTGCTACTTACTTGCCATTTCTCATGCATTAGTACTTAAACACTAGGACAATTCAGACCCTCTTGTATGATGGCAGATATGTAATTATGGTGTTTGCTTATCATATCTCATGCATTTGGGTTAGAAATTCGGACACTTATTCAGACAGTCTTTCATGGTGACAGATATGTTATTATGGTCTATACTTGCCATTTCTCATGCATTACGGTTTAAACACTCGAACCCTTATTCGGATCCTCTTGCATGACGGCAGATATGTAATTATGGTGTTTACATACCATTTCTCATGCATTAGGGTTCGAAATTTGGACACTTATTCGGACCCTCTTGCGTGGTGGCAGATATGTAATTGTGGGGTTTATTTGCCATTTCTCATGCATTAGGGTTTAAACACTTGGACACTTAATCGGACACTCTTGCATGTTGGCAGATATGTAATTATGGTGTTTACTTACCATTTCACATGCATTAAGGTTCGAACACTTGAAAACTTATTCGGACCCTCTTGCATGATGGCAAATATGTAGTTGTGGTGTTTACTTGCCATTTCTAATGCATTAGGTTTTAAATATTCGGACACTTATTTGGACTCTATTACATGATAGCAAATATCTAATTATGGTGTTTAGTTTCCATTTCTCATGCATTAGGGTTTAAACACTCGGGCACTTATTCGGACCCTCTAGCATGATGGCAGATATGTAATTATAGTGTTTAATTATTCAGACCCTCTTGCATGACCGCGCTTATTCGGACCCTCTTGCATGATGGCAAATATGTAATTATGGTGTTTACTTACCATTTCTCGTGCACTAGGGTTCAAAATTCAGACACTTATTCAGACCTTTTTGCATGATGGCAGATATGTAATTATGGTATTTACTTGCCATTTCCTATGCATTAGGGTTTTAATACTCGGACACTTATTCGGATATTCTCGCATGATGGCAGATATGTAATTTTGGTGTTTACTTGTCTTTGTCGTGCGTTAGGATTCGAACACTCGAACACTTAGTCGAACCCTCTTGCATAATGGCACATATGTAATTATGGTGTTTACTTACCATTTCACATGCATTAAGGTTCGAACACTCGAACACTTATTCAGACCCTCTTTCATGATGACAGATAGGTAGTTATGGTGTTTACTTGCCATTTCTCATGCATTAGGGTTTAACCACTCGGACACTTATTCGGACCCTCTTGCATGGTGGCAGATATGTAATTATGGTGTTTACTAACCATTTCTCATACATTAGGGTTCGAAATTTGGACACTTATTCGGACCCCCTTGCATCATGGCAAATATGTAATTATGGTCTTTACTTGCCATTTCTCATGCATTACGTTTTACACACTTGGACACTTATTCGGACCCTCTTGCATGATGGCAAATAGGTAATTATGGTGTTTACTTGCCATTTCTCAAGCATTAGGTTTTAAACACTCAGACATTTATTCGGACCCTCTTGCATGATTGCAGATATGTAATTATGGTGTTTACTTACCATTTCTCATCTATCAAGGTTCGAAATTTTGATACTTATTCGGACTGTCTTGCATGATGGGAGATATGTAATTATGGTCTTTACTTGGCATTTCTCTTGCATTAGGGTATAAACACTCGGACACTTATTCGGACCCTATTACATGATGGAAGATATGTAATTATGGTTTTGCTTTCCATTTCTCATGTGTTAGGGTTTGAACACTCGGACACTTATTCGGATCCTCGTGCATGATGGCAGATATGTAATTATGGTGTTACTTGCCGTTTCTAATGCATCAGGGTTCGAAATTCGAACACTTATTCGTACCCTCTAGATTGATGGCCGATACGTAATTATTGTGTTACTTGCCGTTTCTCATGCATTAGGATTTAAACACTTGGACACTTATTCCGACCCTCTTGCATGATAGCAGATATGCAATTATGGTGTTTAGTTGCCATTTCTCGTGTATTAGGATTCGAACACTCGGACACATATTCGGACCCTCTTGCATGATGGCAGATATGTAATTATGTTGTTTATTTAACATTTCTCATGCATTAGGGTTTAAACAGTCGGATACTTATTCAGACCCTCTTGCATGATGGCATATATGTATTTATCGTGTTTAGTTGCCATTTCTCATGTATTAGTGTTTAAACACTCGGACACTTATTTGGGCCCTTTTGCATGATGGCAGATATGTAATTATGTTGTTTACTTACTATTTCTCATCTATTAGGGTTCGAAATTCGGACACTTATTCAGACCCTCGTGCATGATGGCAAATATGTAATTATGGTTGAAACACTCGGACATTTATTCAGACCCTATTGCATGACGGCAATTATGCAATTATGGTGTTTACTTTCCATTTCTCATGCATTAGAGTTTGAAATTCAAACACTTATTTGGACCCTCTTGCGTCTTTACTTGCCATTTCTCATGCATTACGGTTTAAACACTCGAACACTTATTCAGACTCTCCTGCATGATGGCGGATATGTAATTATGGTGTTTACTTGCCATTTCTCATCCATTAGGGTTTAAATACTCGAGCACTTATTTGGACCCTCTTGCATGATGGCATATACGTAATTATAGTGTTTACTTACCATTTCTCATGCAATAGGGTTCGAAATTCGAACACTTATTCGGACCTTCTTACATTATGGCAGATATGTAATTATGCCATTCACTTGCCATTTCTCATGCATTAGGGTTCGAACACTCGGACACTTATCCAGACCCTCTAACATGATGGTAGATATGTAATTTTGGATTTTACTTGCTATTTCTCATGCATTAGGATTTAAACACCAGGACACATATTCGGACCCTCTTGCATGATGGCAAATATGCAGTTATGGTGTTTGCTTACCATTTCTCGTGCACTAGGGTTCGAAATTTAGACGCTTATTCGGACCCTCTTGCATGATGGCAGATATGTAATTATGGTGTTTACATACCATTTCACATGCATTAGGGTTTAAACCTTGGGGGACTTTATTTGGACGCTCTTGCATGATGCCAGATATGTAGTTATGGTGTTTACTTGCCATTTCTAATGCATTAGGATTTAAACACTCGGACACTTATTCGGACCCTATTGCATGATGGCAATTATGCAATTATAGTGTTTACTTTGCATTTCTCATGCATTGGAGTTTGAAATTCAGACACTTATTCGGACCTTCTTGCATGATGGCTGATTTGTAATTAATGCCTTTACCTGCAGTTTCTCATGCATTACGCTTTAAACACTCAGACACTTATTCAGACCCTCTTGCATGATGGCGGATATGTAATTATTGTGTTTATTTGCCATTTCTCATCCATTAGGGTTTAAACACTCGGGCACTTATTCGGACCCTCTTGCATGATGGCATATACGTAATTATAGTGTTTACTTACCATTTCTCATGCATTAGGGTTCGAAATTCGGACACTTATTCGGACCCCTTTGCATGATGGCAGATATGTAATTATGGTCTTTACTTGCCGTTTCTCATGCATTACGTTTTAAACACTCGGACACTTATTTGGACCCTCTTGCATGATGGCAGATATGTAATTATGGTGTTTACTTGCCATTTCCCATGTATTAGCGTTTAAACACTCGGGCATTTATTCGGACCATCTTGCATGATGGCAGATATGTAACGATGCTATTTACTTACCATTTCTCCAGCCATAGGGTTCGAAATTTGGACACTTATTCGGACCCTCCTATATGATGGCAGATATGTAATTATGGTGTTTACTTGTCATTTCTCATGCATGAGGGTTTAAACAGTTGGAAAATTATTCGGACCCTTTTGCATGATGGAAGATATGTAATTATGGTTTTGCTTTCCATTTCTCATGCATTAGGGTTCGAACACTCGGACACTTATTCGGACCCTCTTGCATGATGACAGATATGTAATTATGGTGTTTACTTGTCGTTTCTCAAGTATTAGGGTTCGAAATTCGGACACTTATTTTGACCATCTTGCATGGTGGCAGATATGCAATTATGGTGTTTACTTGCCATTTCTCATGCATTAGGATTGAACACTCGGATACATATTCGGACCCTCTTGCATGATGGCAGATATGTAATTATGATGTTTTTTTGCCATTCGTCATGCATTAGGGTTTAAACAGTCGGACACTTATTCTGACCATCTTGCATGATGGGAGATATGTAATTATGGTGTTACTTGTCATTTCTAATGCATTAGTGTTCAAGCACTCGGACACTTATTCGGACCCTCTTGCATAATGGCATATATGTAATTATGTTGTTTACTTACCATTTCTAATGCTTTATGATTCGAAATTCGGACACTTATTCGGACATTCATGTATGGTGGCAAATATGTAATTATGGTGTTTACTTGCCATTTCTCATGCTTTAGGATTTAAACACTCGTACACTTGTTCGGGCCCACTTACATGATGGCAGATATGTAATTATGGTGTTTACTTACCATTTCTCATGCATTAGGGTTCGAAATTCAGACACTTATTCAGACTCTTGTGCATGATGCTAGATATGTAATTATGTTCTTTACTTGCCATTTCTGAGGCATTACGGTTGAAACACTTAGACACTTATTTGGACCCTCTTGCATAATGGTAGATATGTAATTTTGGTGTTTACTTTCTATTTCTCATGCATTAGGGTTTAAACACTTGGGCACTTATTCGGACCCTCTTGCATGATGGCAGATATGTAATGAAGATGTTTACTTACCATTTCCCATGCATAAGGGTTTGAAATTCAGACACTTATTCGGACTCTCTTGCATAATGGAAGATATGTAATTATAGTGTTTATTTGCCATTTCTCATGCATTAGGGTTTAAACACTCGAACACTTATTCGGACCCTCTTGCATGATGGAAGATCTGTAATTATGGTTATGCTTTGCATTTCGTATGCTTTAGGGTTGGAACACTCGGACACTTATTCGGACCCTCTCGCAAGATGACAGATATGCAATTATGGTGTTTACTTGCCATTTCTCATGTGTTAGAGTTTGAAATTTGAACACTTGTTCGGACCCTCTTGCATGATGGCCGATATGAAATTATTGTGTTTACTTGCCATTTCTCATGCATTAGGGTTGAAACACTCGGACACTTATTCCGACCCGCTTGAATCATGGCAGATATGTAATTATGATGTTTACTTGCCATTTCTCGGGCAATAGGATTCAAACACACAGACACTTATTCGGACCCTCTTACATGATGGCAGATATGTAATTATGGTGTTTATTTTTCATTTCTCATGCATTAGGGTTTAAACAGTCGGACACTTATTCGGACCCTCTTGCGTGATGGGAGATATGTAATTATGGTGTTTACTTGCCATTTCTCATGCATTAGGGTTTAAACACTTGGACACTTATTCGGACCCTCTTGCATGATGGAAGATCTGTAATTATGGTTATGCTTTGCATTTCGTGTGCTTTAGGGTTGGAACACTCGGACACTTATTCGGACCCTCTCGCATGATGACAGATATGCAATTATGGTGTTTACTTTCCATTTCTCATGTGTTAGAGTTTGAAATTCGAACACTTGTTCGGACCCTCTTGCATGATGGCCAATATGAAATTATTGTGTTTACTTGCCATTTCTCATGCATTAGGGTTGAAACACTCGGACACTTATTCCGAACCACTTGAATCATGGCAGATATGTAATTATGATGTTTACTTGCCATTTCTCGGGCAATAGGATTCAAACACACAGACACTTATTCGGACCCTCTTGCATGATGGCAGATATGTAATTATGGGGTTTATTTTTCATTTCTCATGCATTAGGGTTTAAACAGTCGGACACTTATTCGGACCCTCTTGCGTGATGGGAGATATGTAATTATGGTGTTTACTTGCCATTTCTCATGCATTAGGGTTTAAACACTCGGACACTTATTCGGACCCTCTTGCATGATGGAAGATCTGTAATTATGGTTATGCTTTGCATTTCGTATGCTTTAGGGTTGGAACACTTGGACACTTATTCGGACCCTCTCGCATGATGACAGATATGCAATTATGGTGTTTACTTGCCATTTCTCATGTGTTAGAGTTTGAAATTCGAACACTTGTTCGGACCCTCTTGCATGATGGCCGATATGAAATTATTGTGTTTACTTGCCATTTCTCATGCATTAGGGTTGAAACACTCGGACACTTATTCCGAACCGCTTGAATCATGGCAGATATGTAATTATGATGTTTACTTGCCATTTCTCGGGCAATAGGATTCGAACACACAGACACTTATTCGGACCCTCTTGCATGATGGCAGATATGTAATTATGGTGTTTATTTTTCATTTCTCATGCATTAGGGTTTAAACAGTCGGACACTTATTCGGACCCTCTTGCGTGATGGGAGATATGTAATTATGGTGTTTACTTGCCATTTCTCATGCATTAGCGTTTAAACACTCGGATGCTTATTCGGACCCTCTTGCATGATGGCAGATATGTAATTGTGTTGTTAACTTACCATTTCTCGTGCAATAGGGTTTGAAATTCGGACACTTATTCGGACCGTCTTGCATGATGGCAAATATGTAATTATGGCGTTTAGTTTCCATTTCTCATGCTTCAGGATTTAAACACTCGGACACTTATTCGGACGTTTTTGCATGATGCCAGATATGTATTATGGTCTTTACTTGCCATTTCTGAGACATTACGGTTGAAACACTCGGACACTTATTTGGACCCTCTTGCATAATGATAGATATGTAATTTTGGTGTTTACTTGCCATTTCTCACGCATTAGGGTTTAAACACTTGGGCACTGATTCGGACCCTTTTGCATGATGACAGATATGTAATGATGGTGTTTACTTACCATGTCTCATGCATTAGGGTTCGAAATTCGGACACTTATTCGGACCCTCTTGCATGATGGCAGATATGTAATTATGGCATTCACTTGCCATTTCTTATGCATCATTTCTTATGCATTAGGGTATAAACACTCGAACACTAACTCAGACCCTCTTGCATGATGGTATATATGTAATTATGGCGTTTACTTGCCATTTCTCATGCAATAGGATTTAAACACTCGGGCACTTATTCAGACCCTCTTGCATGATGGCAGATATGTAATTATGGTGTTTACTTACCATTTCTCATGAATTAGGGTTCGAAATTCGGACACCTATTCGGACCCTCTTGCATGATGGCAGATATGTAATTATGGTGTTGACTTGGTATTTCAGAGGCATTACGGTTTAAACACTCGGACACTTATTTGGACCCTCTTGCATGATGGCTGATATGTAATTAGGGTGTTTACTTGCCATTTCTCATGCATTATGGTTTAAACACTCGGACACTTATTCGGACCCTCTTGCATGATGGCAGATATGTAATTATGGTGTTTACTTACCATTTCTCATGCATTAGGATTTGAAATTTGGACACTTTTTTGGACCCTCTCGCATGATGGCAGATATGTAATTATGGCGTTTACTTTCCATTTCTCATGACTTAGGGTTTAAACACTTGGGCACTTGTTCGGACCCTCTTGTATGATGGCAGATATGTAATTATGCTGTTTACCTACCATTTCACATGCATTAAGGTTCGAACACTCGGACATTTATTTGGACACTCTTGCATGATGGCATATATGTAATTATGGTGTTTACTTACCATTTCTATTGCATTAGAGTTTAAACACTCGGGCACTTATTAACACCTTCTTGCAGGATGGTAGATATGTAGTTATGGTATTTACTTACCATTTCTGATGCATTTGGATTCGAACACTTGGACACTTTTTTGGACCCTTTTGAATGATGGCAGATTTGTAATTATGGTGTTTACTTTCCATTTCTCATGCATTAGGGTTTAAACACTCGGACACTTATTCGGACCCTCTTGCATGATAGCAGATATGTAATTATGTTGTTTACTTACCATTTCTCTTGCATTAGGGTTCGAAATCTGGACACTTATTCGGACCCTCATGCATGATGGCAGATATGTAATTATGGCGTTTGCTTGCCATTTCTCATGCATTAGGACTTAAACACTCGGACACTTATTCGGACCCTCTTGCATGATGGTAGATATGTAATTGTGGTGTTTACTTACCATTTCTCATGCGTTAGGGTTCGAAATTCGGACACCTATTCGGACCCTCTTGCGTGATGGCAGATATGTAATTATGGTGTTTACTTGCCATTTCTGAGGCATTATGGTTTAAATATTCGGACATGTCACGACCCAAGCCCGCCCCTAAAAGTTTGGTCCATGACCGGCTTGTACGTAGGCCTCAAAACAGAATTTTAAAATAATATTTAACCATATATGGCGCCTTAGGCGGAAGCAATATCAGTAAAAGACAACATCCATTGAGCTTGTGCATACATGATGGTTTAATTGGATTTAAGCATTTAAATACATTTCCAAATATACACATACAATCACAAAATTTATATAGATCTCACACACACTTACATAAGACTTAATAATTTCTAAGACTCCCAACAATAAATTAAGGCCTCCACGTGGAGACATACCCCAGGTGACTTGGCAGACAGGCGAACCTCAGTACAACTCTAGTGGCAATCCCCGATGGCTCACCTACAGAAATATACATAAAATAGAATGAGCAAAGCTCAGTGAATAATAGCAATGTAAGAAGGTTAATTGAATAAGCAAAACCTTGGATAAAATAAATAGACAGATACCAACCATATACAGGTCTTATCCATAACTATATTTCAATACGGTCTCAGGCTCACATATAATATAGACTGGCTTTAAGGCCATGCAGAATACAAAACGGGCATAGGCCCATGCAGAATACAAAACGGCCATAGGCCCAACACATTATGTAGAGCGGCCTCAGGCCCAACAGATTATACAGAACGACTATAAGCCCAGATGTAATACAGATCGGCTGTAAGCCTAGATATAATACAGAACGGCTCTAAGCCCAGATATAATACAGAACGGCCTTAAGCCTAACATATTATGTAGAGTGGCCTCAGGCCCATATGTCAACAGGTTGGCCTCGGGCCCATTATTAACAAAACAGAATGATTCCAGATACACAAAGATATCATTGTTCCATAATACACATATGTTGCATTTGTTCATCATGAATTTAGATAGTTAACTTGCAGATAATAGAACGTCAGCATTAACTATTAACAGTAAGCAAAACGTACTGCTACAGTACTATTACTCAATAGTGCACAAAGATTTTCCCATGGTTTATTACAAGTCGACACAGATGTCTTGCCGATAACAAAACATTAATAATAACTATTAACAGAAGGCAAATATATCACTACATTAATAGGGACAGAACAACTCACATCATAACAGCCTCGGGCCCACGTCTATTACTAGGGACAGAACGACCTTAGGTCCATATCAATGCCATTATTCAAGCATATCGATTAATTGAAGCAAAGCATAACATCAATGGATTAGACCATTCACAAATAACAATACATAAATCATAATCACAGGAAGTAAGTGAAACATATTGTTACACTACTATTACTCACAGTGATCGGCCCCCGGTAGTAATGGGACGACGTCCTCGTCTCGACCTACAAGTACAGTGCACAACACATAATATGAGATTACACTCAATCCTTTACTTATTCTCTTTGATCATTCAATCAATTAGCCACGGTGGTACCAAGCTCATTATTCCTTAATAAGTCAAAATCCATATCTCTGAAAACAGGAGATATCGATGTGAAATGGTTTAGGTGAAGAAATGGTATAAAATTGGTTGACAGAAAGTGAATAGTCGTCACTAATTTGGGCATAACTATTTCTGTATTTATAATTTTGGAGTTAGACCACCGCCATTGGAAACTAGACTTCTGGGGCTTGATTTTAGGCTCAAGAATCACTCGAAACGGAGTCCCGAGGCAAATGATATGCTTATTCAAAGTTGGCGGAACAGAGCTGTCTCCCGCACGTCCTGGAAACAGAGCCGCACGTGCGGCCCTTGACAGTTTGCAGTCTAAAAATGGGTAAAAAATTGGGACTTCTCATTTTCAAAATCGAACCTCAACTCCATGTAAATCAAAGCCCAAAACCCTTTAATACATAATAAATTTCACATTATTAATCTCCATCAAACATCATAACCTCAAAGTAAACAAATATAATGACTTTAATTCTTCAATCAAGCAACTCTTAGGAAATCAAGGTTCAATTAAATTTATACATAGAACCCTAACTCAAATGGGTTCAAAGCTTCCCTTATTATCACGATTTCATGAAATTGATGCCTCAAACATAAGGATTCAAGACAATTTATCATACCTTAGTTCACTCTTTGACTTTCTCATAGTTCTCTTTAATTTCCCCAAGCTTCCATGGTTGATCTCCTTCTTCTCTCTTCAATTTCTTCAAGTCATCTTCAAGCTCCCAACAATGGTGAACTCTCTCTCTCACTCTCTCTTGGCCTCTCTTTCTCACGGTTCTCTCTCCCTCAGATATTTTGTTTTTGACTTCCAAAAAGATGAGTTCACAACTCATATGGCATATCTCTATATATATAAATATATCACTCACACAAGCTTAACACAAGGGAGAGCCAAATGTGGCCTTGCGAATCGCGCAAAATAAAATTTCAATTAAACTTCCCAGATGACTCTAAAAATTGTGCTGATCATAAATATGTCGCCTGTTCTGGTTTCTGATGCCTCTAAGGTCTTCAATTTACAATACCAAGTTAACTACCCAAACGTACATTAGCGAATCAGACAAACTAGATTTCCAATTAATTTTCCCAAATAGTTCTAAAAATTCCCATTAATATATCTATGCACTCAATTCCGATTTCTGAACCCACAAAGGTCATCAATTATGATTTTAAAGTGATAACTCAACAGATAGTTCTTTAATTCCAATAGATATAGTTAAATTAAAACACATTATCCCATAGTTAAACAATGATGACTTCTTATACGCATTTTGGGGTCGTTACAGGACACTTATTCGAACCCTCTTGCATGATGGTTGATATGTAATTTTGGTCTTTACTTGCCATTTCTCATGCATTAGGGTTTAAACACTCGGGCACTTATTCGGACCCTCTTACATGATGGCAGATATGTAATGATGGTGTTTACGTACCATTTCTCACGCAATAGGGTTCAAAATTCAGACACTTATTCGGACCCTGTTGCATGATTGCAGATATGTAATTATGGCATTTACTTGTCATTTCACATGCATTAGAGTTTAAACACTCGGACACTTATTCAGACCCGCTAGCATGATAGAGGATATGTAATTATGTTGTTTACTTGCCATTTCTCGTGCATTAGGATTCGAACACTCGGACACTTAATCAGAACCTCTTGCATGATGGCAGATATGTAATTATGGTGTTTACTCGCCATTTCACATGCATTAGGGTTTAAACAGTCAGACACTTATTCGGACCCTCTTGCATGATGGAAGATATGTAATTATGGCGTTTACTTGCCATTTCTGAGGCATTACGGTTGAAACACTCGGACACTGATTCAGACCCTCCTGCATAATAGTAGATATGTAATTTTGGTGTTTACTTGCAATTTCTCATGCATTACGGTTCGAAATTCGGAGACCTATTCGGACCCTCTTGCATGAAGGCAGATATGCAATTATGGTGTTTACATGCCATTTCTGAGGCATTACGGTTTAAACACTCGGACACCTATTTGGACCCTCTTGCATGATGGTTGATATGTAATTTTGGTGTTTACTGGCCATTTCTCAGGCATTAGGGTTTAAACAGTCGGGCACTTATTCGGAACCTTTTGCATGATGGCAGATATGTAGTGATGGTGCTTACTTACCATTTCTCAGGCATTAAGGTTCCAAATTTGGACACTTATTTGGACCCTCTTGCAAGATGGAAGATATGTAATTATGCTATTTACTTACCATTTCACATGCATTAAGATTCGAACACTCGGACACTTATTCAGACCCTATTGCATGATGGCAGATATGTAATTATGGTATTTACTTGCCATTTCTCATGCATTAGGGTCTAAACACTCGGGCACTTATTCAGACCCTTGCATGATGGCAGATATGTAATTACGGGATTTACATGCCATATCTCATGCATTAGGGTTCGAACACTCAGACACTTACTCGGATCCTTTTACATGGTGGCAGATATATAATTATGGTGTTTACTGTCCATTTCTCAAGAATTAGGGTTTAAATACTCAGACACTTCTTCAGAACCTCTTGCATGATGGCAGATATGTAATTATGGTGTTTACTTACAATTTCTCTTGCATTGGGGTTCGAAATTCGTATACTTAGTCAGACCCTCATGCATGATGGCAGATATGTAATTATGGCGTTTACTTGCCATTTCTCATGAATTTGGATTGAAACACTCGGACACTTATTCAGACCCTTTTGCGTGATGGCAGATATGTAATTATGGTGTTTACTCACTATTTCGAAATTCGGACACTTCTTCGAACCCTCTTGCACGATGGCAGATATGTAATTATGGTCTTTACGGGCCATTTCTGATCCATTATGATTTACACACTCGGACACTTATTCGGACCCTCTTGCATGACGATAGATATCTAATTCTGGTGTTCATTTGCCATTTCTCATGTATTAGGGTTTAAACACTCAGGCACTTATTCGGACGCTCTTGCATGATGGCAGATATGTAATGATGGTATTTACTTACCATTTTTCATGCATTAGGGTTCGAAATTCGGACACTTATTCGGACTTTGTTGCATGATTTCAGATATGTAATTATGGCATTTACTTGTCATTTCTGATGCATTAGAGTTTAAACACTCGGACACTTATTCAGACCCACTAGCATGATAGCGGATATGTAATTATGTTGTTTACTTGCCATTTCTCGTGCATTAGGATTCGAACACTTGGACACTTAATCGGAACCTCTTGCATGATGGCAGATATGTAATTATGGTGTTTACTCACCATTTTTCATGCGTTAGGGTTTAAATAGTCGAACACGTATTCGGACTCTCTTGCATGATGGCTGACATGTAATTATGGTGTTTACTTGCCATTTTTGAGAGATTACGGTGGAAATACTTGGACACTGATTCGGACCCTCCTACATAATAGTAGATATGTAATTTTGGTGTTAAATTGCCATTTTTCATGCATTAGGGTCTAAACACTTGCGCACTTATTCGGACCCTCTTGCATGATGGCTGATATGTAATGGTTTACTTACCATTTCTCACGCATTAGGGTTCAAAATTCGGACACTTATTCGGACCTCTTGCATGATGGCAGATATGTAATTATGGTGTTTACTTGCCATTTCTTATGCATTACGGTTTAAACAGTCAGACACTTATTCGGACACTCTTGCATGATGAAAGATATGTAATTATGGTTTTGCTTTCCATTTCTCATGCATTAGGGATCGAACACTCAGGCACTTATTCGGACTCTTTTGCATGATGAAAGATATGTAATTATGGCGTTTACTTGCCGTTTTTCATGCGTTAGGGTTCGAAATTTAGACATTTATTCAGACCCTCTTGCATGATGGCCAATATGTAATTATTTTGTTTACTTGCCATTTCTCATGCATTAGGGTTTAAACACTCGGACACTTATTTGGACCCTCTTGCATGATGGCAGATATGTAATTATGGTGTTTACTTACCATTTCTCATGCATTAGGGTTCGAAATTCAGACACTTATTCGGACCCCTTGCATGATGGCAGATATGTAATTATGATCTATACTTGCCATTACTCATGCATTACGTTTTAAACACTCCGACACTTATTCGGACCCTCTTGCATGATGGCAGATATGTAATTATGGGATTTACATGCCATATCTCACGTATTAGGGTTCAAACACTCAGACACTTACTCGGACCCTTTTGCATGGTGGCAGATATATAATTATGGTGTTTACTGTCCATTTCTCATGCATTAGGGTTTAAACACTCAGATACTTCTTTGAACCCTCTTGCATGATGGCAGATATGTAATTATGGTGTTTACTTACCATTTCTCTTGCATTAGGGTTCGAAATTCGGATACTTAGTCGGACCCTCATGCCTGATGGCAGATATGTAATTATGGCGTTTACTTGCCATTTCTCATGTATTAGGATTTAAACACACGGACACTTATTTGGACCCTCTTGCGTGATGACAGATATGTAATTATGGCGTTTACTTACCATTTCGCATGCATTAGGGTTCGAAATTCGGACACTTCTTCGGACCCTCTTGCACGATGGCAGATATGTAATTATGGTCTTTACTGGCCATTTCTGATCCATTACAGTTTAAGCACTCGGACACTTATTCGGACCCTCTTGCTTGACGATAGATATGTAATTTTGGGGTTTACATGCCATTTCCCATGCATTTGGTTTTAAACACTCGGGCACTTATATGGACCCTCTTGCATGTTGGCAGATACGTAATGATGGTATTTACTTAACATCTATCATGCATTAGGGTTCGAAATTCAGACACTTACTCGGACCTTGTTGCATGATTGCAGATATGTAATTATGGAATTTACTTGTCATTTCTCATGCATTAGAGTTTAAACACTCGAACACTTATTCAGACCCGCTAGCATGATAGCGGATATGTAATTATGTTATTTACTTGCCATTTCTCGTGCATTGGGATTCGAACACTCGGACACTTAATCGGAACCTCTTGCATGATGGCAGATATGTAATTATGGTGTTTACTCACCATTTTTCATGCATTAGGGTTTAAACAGTCGGACACGTATTCGGACCCTCTTGCATGATGGTTGATATGTAATTATGGTGTTTACTTGCCATTTTTGAGGCATTACGGTGGAAACACTCGGACACTGATTCGGACCCTACTACGTAATAGTACATATGTAATTTTGGTGTTAAATTGCCACTTCTCATGCATTAGGGTCTAAACACTTGGGCACTTATTCAGACCCTCTTGCATGATGGCAGATATGTAATGAGGGTGTTTACGGGCCATTTCTGATCCATTACGATTTAAACACTCGGACACTTATTCGGACCCTCTTGCATGACAATAGATATCTAATTCTGGTGTTTACTTCCCATTTCTCATGTATTAGGGTTTAAACACTCAGGCACTTATTCGGACGCTCTTGCATGATGGCAGATATGTAATGATGGTATTTACTTACCATTTTTCATGCATTAGGGTTCGAAATTCGGACACTTATTCGGACCGTGTTGCATGATTGCAGATATGTAATTATGGCATTTACTTGTCATTTCTAATGCATTAGAGTTTAAACACTCAGACACTTATTCGGACCCTCTAGCATGATCGCGGATATGTAATTGTGTTGTTTACTTGCCATTTTTCGTGCATTAGGATTCGAACACTTGGACACTTAATCGGATCCTCTTGCATGATGGCAGATATGTAATTATGGTGTTTACTCACCATTTCTCATGCATTAGGGTTTAAACAGTCGGACACTTATTCGGACCCTCTTGCATGATGACAGATATGTAATTATGGTGTTTACTTGCCATTGCTGAGGCATTACGGTTGAAACACTCGGACACTTACTCGGACCCTCTTGCATAATGGTAGATATGTAATTTTGGTGTTTACTTGCCATTTCTCATGCATTAGGGTTTAAACACTTGGGCATTTATTCAGACCCTCTTGCATGATGGCAGATATGTAATGATGGTGTTTACTTACCATTTCTCATGCATTGGGGTTCGAAATTCGGACACTTATTCGGACCCTCTTGCATGATGGCAGATATGTAATTATGGTGTTTACTTGCCATTTGTCATGCATTACGTTTTAAACACTCGGGCACTTATTCGGACCCTCTTGCGTGATGGCATATACGTAATTATAGTGTTTACTTACCATTTCTCATGCTTTAGGGTTTGAAATTCTGACACTTATTCGTACACCTTTGCATGATGGCAGATATGTAATTATGTTTTAAACACTCGGACACTTATTTGGACCGTTTTGCATGATGGCAGATATGTAATTATGGTGTTTACTTGCCATTTCTCATGCATTATGTTTTAAACACTCGGACACTTATTTGGACCATTTTGCATGATGGCAGATATGTAATTATGGTGTTTACTTGCCATTTCTCATGTATTAGGGTTTAAACATTCGGGCATTTATTCGGACCCTCTTGCATGATGGCAGATATGTAACTATGCTATTTACTTACCATTTCTCAAGCCATAGGGTTCGAAATTTGGACACTTATTCGGGCCCTCTTACATGATGGCAAATATGTAATTATGGTGTTTACTTGCCATTTCTCATGCATGAGGGTTTAAACAGTTGGACACTGTAGACGCGCCCGTGGGCCTCACTACAGTTCGGACTCAATTTGTGTCACGGTTCTTAATCTGAACCAAAGAGTCCAAATCTGGCAAATCGTTTTGAGAAAAATGATTTTTGAAAAAAGTGCCAAACATGGACTGCTTTGCCAGATACAGAGTCGCCACCTAAATATTTTATTTTGGGGGAATTTAGAAAACCCTGACTCGGTGCCAAAGGTCACGTGTCCGTCATCACCAAAGTTGCCTCGGCTCGGGAACTTGGGTACGATTGTGGAAGGTCAGCTATGAGCACCCCCTCTCGCCCGATCCGAAGATCGACTTCTACTAACCATGATATCCAATTTTGAAAGCGTTATGTGTTCTTATTCCGGTTATTAGTCTAGAATTACTATGTTATGCGCACATCAAACAAGTATAGACCAAATCGCCTAAATTGGAACAAAACATTTCATGCTTGTTTTGAAAACGGTTTGCTACTCGCAAGTAGGCTAAAATGTAGGTTTTGCCACCCTCGAGTGGGCTTTTAGAAAAGATGGTTTTGCCACTATCTAGTGGGCTTAAAACTCACAGTTTTAATGCGTTATCCCAATTTAGGTAATTCAACCTCCATCCATAGGCATTCAAGCAGTTATATCACATAAGCAGCTAGCCTCATGGTAATCATGCTGTTATGGCAACACTCACACGCATGCGGTATGCTAAAGCATAAATGCTTACCGAGTACTCCGAGCCAAAACAAAAACTAGTTAGTAATCATATGCATGATCCTAGTTCATGTTAAGATGGCTAATGCAACACATGCAAGATGCAACTAAGATAGGCTCGGCTAATCTATAATGACATGTGAAATGCTACATCGAACACGTATTCAATTTGGAATTGAAATACAAATGTAGTTAGAATGATGCGCCGAGCCCGGTGCATGCAAGGCAAATGTATGAATACACGCATGCATAGCATAAGGTATGCTAATTTAAATATGCCCTAGTCTTCCATCGTAAGCGGGTAAATAAAAGGGAAGAAAGACGTGGGGTTGGAAGACATACACACCCTCACGCACACTTATTACACAACTGCCCTCAGTCAGAGGGTCCAAGTAAATATTACAGTTTGAATAAATAATACTAAATTAATTATTACAAAATTTCTAATCTAATTAATAAATTAAATGCAAAGAGAAGATGGCCGCAGCCCCCGCCTCCTGATGCGTGAATGATGCATGCTCGGATTTATCTTGCCTCGAAAGCCCGTACCATACCACTGCTGCCTCTGTTTACACTGCCCTACCTCTCTGAAAACTGCCAAAATCCTAGGATAGGTTCCCTGAACCCTGTAGGACACCATCAGCCGAAAGGAATACCCACCGGCCATGGAACTTATCCATCGGCTGGGGTTTCATATTATCGGCCACCAATACATGGCCGGTCGGCACTCTACAGTACCGGTTGGCAAAAACTCCTTGCAGAAATTGGTTTGTGACAGCAACAAGGACAGACAGTGTATGACATGGAATTTCAAGCAAATGTATGCGCGGGCACACTCCCTATCATGCAAGGGACTCAAGGGAGCATGACCCTCGACCCTCGGGCCATCAACCATGCATTTTGATGCGTGATGGCCTAAGGAGCCAAGGTTGCGATTCAATGAAAATGCATGCAACACACGAATGAAGACCAAGACCCTATCATGTCAAGGTCAAGAGTCTCGGTGACTGAGAGTTAAGGCGTGTTACATCACTCGTAGTATGAACACTTCTTAACCCTCACACTTGGTTTGACACCCCAAACCAAGCAATGCAATGCATGTTATGCAAACATGGCTCGAAAATGCAACATATCACTAAAATGCAAAGCATGCCAAATGTAATGCAACATATCATGACAAGCATGCAATGTTCCTAACATGCAATGCTACAATGCAACTCGCCATGCAATGCTAATATGGTACAATGCAAGCATGCGATTAGAGGCAACAAGTCAAACATACAACCATGTCCAAGAAGGGACTTAGACTGAAATGGGAGGCCTCAAACACCCCCAAAAACAGTGGCTAAAAGTACCTTAAGTGATGGACAAAATGCACGACAAACATGTAAGCCAAAAGGGGGGCCAAAGCTAAGGCATGACAAAGGGCACTTCACTACCACTAACCCAAATAAGCATGGCATGAACTATATAACCCAAAACAGAATTTTAGCATGCAAAATAGCTCCAAAACCCGCTGGTATGGCAGCCCTAAAATGACCCAAACACATAGGCATACACAATGCACATGTCAAGGCATGAAAACACAACACTTCAAGGCATTGAAAGAGACACAAAGGACAATGTAAGACCACATTATATGGACTGGAATATGATCTCAACTAATGCCAAATGATGATAATTGGCCAAGCTAGGCATGTTAATGATCCATACACTCAAGGCTCATGATCCAAAATGCAAAGCAACTATATCAAGCATGCTAAACAAGACCAAATCAGTGGCCAACAGACCTCATGCATGACAAAATATGGTCAAGAACATCACAAAGTGAAGCCAAAATATGAAAGCATGGTAGTCAAAAGTCATGATGCATTTCTAGATATAAACAAGGGAATACAAAGCAAGTATGTTAAGCATGCAAAGGGCCACCAATCTGACCAAAAACAGGGATAACATGTGACCTAAATAGCACCAAAAACATCTGATATGGAGCCAAAAAACAACCAAGCATATATGCTACCCTTATGAGCCCAAAACATGCACAAATGAGATACAAAGGGAGAGGGGTGTCCCTCCCCTATACAAGACTTCAAACCATCTTCTTCACCACTGAAAATCCACTGGATTTCAGTGGTGAGAAGGCTAATACAACAAAGCAAATAAGGCTTAAAGAAAAAGACACCAAAAGGGGCCAAAAGACACCTAAGAGGGGGATTTTGACCCCCAATGCCAAAACACCCTTAATGACAGTTCTTAAGCATACCAATATAAGACTTTCTTTAGTTATACACAAAGCTCAAATCAATATGCAAGATAGGTCAAAAGCCAATGAAAAATTGGGGAAAATAAAGCAAGAAACTCACCCTTGAAGAACACTTCAAGAACAGTTGGTCCAGCCACTCTTTTTTGACCAAAATTAGTCCAAAACCTCAAAAAAACAACCCTCAATGCCTCTCAATCTCGGAGCAAGGTGTAATGGTGTGTGTATTAGTGCAAAAGTAAGGTCAAAATGCACTTTTAGGCCAAGAAAACACACACAAGGGAGGAGAGAGAGGGAAATAGAGAGAGAGAGAGTGTGTATATATCATATGTGTATGTATATAAGCTCTGATTTTTATGTTCAAAACTCCAACCCCCTACAATGGAAGAAGAGGGATCCTTATATAGGCAAAGGGAAATGGTTTAAGCTTCTCAAAGAAGCTAAGTGAAAGGGGCAAAGGGGGCAGAGGAGTCAAGGCTTCTTGAGGAAACTAATACAGCTGGCCAAGCTTCTTGAGGAAGCTTTGACAAAAGGGTCAAGCTTCCTCAAGAAGCTTTGACCAAAAGGGGGCAAAAGGGGCAAAACCAAAGGCTCAAAACAGCCACTTCATGCACGGGGAGGAGTGTTGGTGTATTCCAGCTGGCACAACTGGCATGCACCAAGTCTGAAGGGTGCAAAAGGGGCACATCGGCCAGCAAAATAGGTCACCGGCCAAAATAAAGTGCCGGTCGGCAAAATATAGTGCCGACCGGCCATTGGTTTTAAGAAACCACTGCCGGTGGCACCAATAAGCGGCCGGTGATATGAGGGGACAGCCGGTGCGGTGTGGGAATGGCCAACAAGCCATTCTCTGCCTTTCTAGGCAAAAACACAAGTGTTTGGTGCAAAACCAGACACCGAAAAGTCGAGTCGAGAGATCTTGAGGCGAGGCGCGTAGCCGAGACCTCCGGGAACTCTAGACGAACACAAGCACGGATGATCACTGAGTGTTCCAACGGTGACATCTAAGTCTTGAGGACGGTCAAAAATGGGGTGTCTATAGTTGCCCCTCTTTGACAGAACTCGAAAGTCATAACAATGACGGGAGTGACTGTCAAAGCCCAGAGACGACCCATTTTTGACAAGGCTGAAGACTTAGATAGACATGCAAGACAAGCAGGATATGTGCCCGAAGGCAGGGGCAAAATGCAAGACAATGCACAAAGCCGAACATAACTTATGATCATGCAAAGAAAGCTGTAACGAAGCCCACATGCAACAGTTTTAAGCTAGTATACACCAAACTACACTACAATGCAGAAAGGGTGTAAGAGAATTATGCAATTCTCAAAACGTCTCACGCAGAGGATACAATACCTGTTTGGTTCGTCTGGTTGCACCAGCCTCAAATGAACCATACATACAATATCGTGCCTGAAAAGAAAGCAAACTTAACAGGTACAATATTGTTAGCAACATGCATAACATGCAATCGAAAGTGCGTGACAACGCAAGTTGAGTGAGACGCATAACAATGCCGTGAAGGCATAAACATGTAAGTGGAGCACGCGGTCTACGCAGGCAACAAAATTGATCATAAGCATGCGGTCTACGCAAGCAATGAAATTGGTTTCAAACGTGCGGTCTACACAAGTAGAACATGCGGTCTACGCAAGTAATGAATTTGAACATAAGAATGCGGTCCACGCAAGCAGAACATGTGGTCTACGCAAGCAAAACATGCGGTCTACACAAGCAAAACACGCGGTCTACGCAAGTAATGAAATTTATTACAAACATGCGGTCTACGCAAGCAAAACGTGCGGTCTACGCAAGTAATGAAATTGATTACAAACATGCGGTCTACGCAAGTAGCGTAATTAATTATAAACATGCGGTCTACGCAGGCAAAACATGCGGTCTACGTAAGTAATGAAATTGATTACAAACATGCGGTCTACGCAAGTAATGTGTATGAGAAGAGTTGAATGTACACATGTAAGTAAAAACATGTTATTCACGATGCTGGAATGTAAAGTACTGTAACACAGCATAATTGAAACGATTTGTGGAATCCACAAGACATGAAAAGGATATGGGAAGGGACGTTCTTCGTACGCACCGAACATCGCTCGTAGAAGTTGTGGCCTGAGGTCAACTCGAAGGTTTACGTTTCAAAAGTGTGCTTTCCCACATTGTCTTGAGTGATGAAGGTGCCAAACCATGTAGTTGACCCGAACAAAGGTGCGGAAGGTGCGATGACCGCAAGGGGAGTTTTACTGGTATCAATTCCGACACTTTGCTACCCTGCCATTCTATGCTTTACTTTCCTTTTTACTGGTAGTATAAGCACATTGCACTGCCTCGGGCAGGTTTTATTCTTTCTCAAAATTACATATTTTGAAAAACACGTGATGGGAATGAAACGACCATTTTGTTCAAAAGATGTTGCATTTGTAAATTTTCTATGCATCGCATCGCAAGGTATCACACCACAATGTGAACGAAATTGAACCTGTTTTGAACATTGAGTACTTGCATCGTAATAATCAGGTAGTGAACCGACTTACAACTCAATAAGCAAAACAAAGGCAAGATATAACCAATCAAAGTGTGAGTACAACTCGATAAACAAATCAAAGACTTAAAGAGAGTGAAATACAACTCGATAAGCAAATGTACAATAACTCGATAAGCAGACAGGTGTGACTCCGCAAGAATCGATCACTGGGGGGGGAGATTGGAGGTGGTGAAGTTCCCCAATCCCTAGCATAAACAGCTCAGGGAACAAGGAGGAAGACCATCGGCCAGGGGTAGAGGCCATCGGCCTAAAATTTGTTCGGTCGGCAAAAAGTGATGGCCGGTCGGCACAATATTTGGCCGGCCGGCCATGAATGAAGGAATCACCAGAATGTTGACACCTGTCCTCCACCCAACCTTATCTCCTACAAAAGACCTCAGCTTCGTAGTTTTTCTCAATTCCACACTGATTTGCTTTAATGGAAGAGTTTCTTGCTCAAAATCTCACAGCTTGGATTGCTAGCTTGGATGGCTCGAAAAAGTTGAATTTCCGGGGTTTCGACATAAATGCACTATTCACTCTGGGTCGTACCCCGTTGCATCTTCCGTTTCTCCATGTCGCGGCGAGGTTTTGGAATCCGGTGACGCATGTCTTTAGCTTCGCTGGGCAAGAGGTATGTTCTACCTTCGAAGATTTCTGAGCCTTAATGGAGTTCGAGCGCGACGAGGAGCTCCTGCCCAACTTAATTTTGGCCATGCCCAATCCTTAGGGAAAATGTGTGGACTCACTATGTATGATGCTCGGTCTCTGATTTGTGACGGGATGCTGGATATTCCGAGTTTGATCGATCGATTTTCTGATGCCGGTGATCGCAACAACCATCATTGGCAAGGCTTCCGGCGACACGCCCTCTGTTTGTACATGCTATCTCATTTTCTATTTGTCTCAGGCTCCGGAGGGTCTAGTGTCCGGCTGACCGAGGTTGCCCAAGGCTTGAAGGAGGGCAAGAGCTGTATTGCCATGACTCTGGCTGAGACGTTGATGGGCTTAGACGCCTTTTATCGTCGTGAGACGACCAGATTAGCAGGGAGTCCACTACTGCTACAGGTAATGTTTCCCACCCAATCTCACATATGTATCGCTCACATCACACGGCCTTCAAGCTTGGTTTTTCTCACAAAAACCTTATTCTCACTTTTCTCTCATCATACATCTCTCTATTCTTTATTCTCTCATTTTTCATCCCTTCCCAGGTATGGTTGATGGACAAACTGCAGGTTGTGGACTCTTGCCCAGCATATTCAGCTCGCGGCTACTTCTTCCGGCATCGTCTAGTCAATGCCCTTGATGAGGGATGTTGGTTCGCTTGGATGTGCCGCTTGTCCGCAGACCGTATTGCTTGGCGGTGCCCTTGGCTCAGCCTTTCGGCAATGAGTTACAACATGTCCCGGTAGACTGGGATTCAATTGATGGGTCTCACTCACTGTGCATTCTACTTCTCATTTCGGATTTGACGCCAATTTGGCCATGATCAGACCTGCCCGCCAGAGGGGATAGAGTATCCTGCTGCATTCCCAGCCCGAGGCGCATAGCTTGCTCGGCAGGCTGCCGTATGGAGGACGAGACAACTCCTGGCCCTCGCTCCCACTTTCAATTGCACTTTATCTGATGTGTGCTTGGATTGACTTAATGAGGAGGCACAGGTTGAGCCCATCTTGGCGTCAGAGGTTTCGACCGGCTCTGGGAGGGGGCACAGGAGCACCTGACTTGACTATGCCCCGGATTTATTGCTTTATTAGTACTTTCAAGTTTTCTTTATGAATGTAATAAAAAGCAACTTTGATTGTATGCAAGAGCAGGAGAACTCTGTTTTGAAATCAATGAAATTGAAGGTTGTGGCACTGAAAATTTTCCGCTTTGGTCCAAAATGGTCTTAGTTGTAAAAAGATTAATTTGAACAAAGTCAACTTTTATTAAAACTTTTCAGAATCATTTTCGATATGGATCAGAACTAGACATGCCTGAGATTTGTCACTGAGATGCACAAACCCCGGATCCCAGCAACTAGAAAGTTGCCACTAGTCTGAATAGTACCGCAGCACTGCATGGCAACGGAAAGTTGCCCCCAGTCTGAATAGTACCGCAGCACTGCATGGCAACGGAAAGTTACCCCCAGTCTGAATAACACTGTACCGGAGATCATAACCGGACTCTTGAATGTTGAATAGACAAAGATGACCGAGATGATCAAATGGACAAAGTTAAGCGGGGAAAAGTTTATGGCTGAACTTCAGGATGAAGCTGCCTACGTATCCCAAAGATGGGAATCAAGCCTTACATAGTTCAGGCCTGGGGTTCACTCGAGTATTTTCACCCTCCTTTTACGCTCTAACTTTTGCCAAGGCCGCCCTTTGCGGGTTTTCAACCTTGCGAGCTCAGTTTTTATATTTTCCAATTTTTTATATGCTCTAAATTTTGCCTAGGTCGCCCTTTCGGGTTTTCGGCCTAGCGAGCCTCTCAGGGGTAATATTTCTTCAACTTGTCCATGTTGATCGGTTGGGAGAACTCTAGGCCATCTAGATCCGTCAGAACCACAGCTCCACCTGACCAGATAGCATTGATGATGTAGGGACCAGTCCAATTGTGTCTGAACTTGCCCCTTGGGTCGTGGATGGGAGCTCGGTTATCCTTGAGCACCAAATCTCCTTCCTTTAGATTTCTTCACTTGACTTTCTTGTTGAAAGCCTGGGCAATTCTGCGCTGATAGCCTTGAACATGGTACAGTGCTTTCAGTCTTCTCTCATCAAAGAGCATGAGTTCCTCAAACCTGCTCTGCTGCCAATCTGCTTCGGCTATTTGACACTCAGCCAATACTCGCAATGACGGAACCTCAATTTCGATAGGTAGAACGGCCTCCATTCCATAAACTAATGAATACGGAGTCGCTCCGGTAGAAGTTCTAATCGAAGTCTTGTAGCCCCACAGAGCAAACGGTAGCTTATCTGGCTAATCCCGGTAGGTTTCCACCATCTTCTGCAGTATGTGTTTGATATTCTTATTGGCGGCCTCGACCGCTCCGTTGGTTTGCGGCCGGTATGTGGATGACTTATGAAAAGCCACGTTATATTTCTCCAACAAGTCAATCACTTCCTTCTTAAAGTGGGAACCATTATCCGAAATGACCTCGTTTGGGACCCCATAGCGACAGATGATATTGTTTCTGATAAATTTTGCAACGTGCGACGCCTTCAACACCGCATATGATTGGGCCTCGATCCACTTTGTAAAGTAATCTATCGCGACCAGGATGAACTCATGCCCATTCGACCCTTTTGGAGTGACAGCCCCGATCACATCAATTCCCCAAACTGAAAATGGCCATGGTGAAGTCATGTTGTACAGCTTCGACGACGGGATGTTTCTGCGGTTTGCATGTATTTGACATTTGTGGCATCGCCGAACAAAACTGATACAATCCTCCTCCATGGTGGACCAGTAGTAACCCTGTCTGAGGATCTTCCGTGCTAGCATTACTCCGTTTATGTGTGCACCGCACTCTCCTCCATGGATGGCCTCCATCAGGCGCTTCGATTCTTCGGCTTTGACACACAGCTTGTGCATTCCTAGATGACCTCTCTTATACAGCTTACCCCCACAGATGATGAATTGAACGGCCATTCTTCTGATCGCCCTCTTATCCTTGGCATTTGCCCCTGGCGGGTATGCTTCCTTTTCCAAGAAATTCCAAATGTCATAATACCAGGGGTTTTCGTCTTGAACCTCATCTATAGCAGCAATTGACTCATAGGCTAGCGCAAATTTTTGGTCAATGATGACTGGACGCATTCGGACTCCGAATGGGATGTCTATCATGGAAGATAGAGTTGCTAAAGAATCTGCGAACCTGTTGTTCTCTCTTACTAGATGAGTGAAAGTTAGCTTCTCAAACCGAGGAATTAACAAGTCCAAGGTCTGGTGGTAAATTATCATCTTTTCTTCTTTGACTTTCCAGTCTCCTTTTGCTTAAGACACAACAAGGTTTGAGTCCCCGATGACGTCCAACCGTCTTGCCCCTAGTTCCAGGGCTGCTTCTAAACCGGCAATACATGCCTCATATTCTGCTTCGTTGTTCGAGACTTTGAACCGGAGATTGAAGGCTAGAGGGATACGAGAATTATCGGGTGCTATTAGCAACACTCCTATTCCGTACCCGTATTGGTTTAACGCTCCGTCAAAGTACATCGTCCAATACTCATCGTCGATGTGCAAAATGGCTTCATCTGGGAATAGGTATTCAACTGCTTCACCCCCTTCCGCTGGATGATCAGCTAAGAACTCTGCCACTGCTCTTCCCTTGACTGACTTGCACATCACATACTTCAGATCGAACTCGGAGAGCAACAGCAACCAACGAGCTAGCCTACCCGTAAGTGCTGGTTTCTCGAAAAGGTATTTGATGGGATCCAGTCGTGAAACCAACATTACGGAGTGAGCTAACAGGTAGTGCCGCAGCTTCTTGGTAGCCCATACCAAGGCTAAGCAAGCCTTCTCCAACGGTGTGTAGCGAGTCTCATAGTAGATGGCTTTCTCCACTTTGTCCTCTGATTCTTGCGCAAGCATGCAACCCATCGTGGTCTCAGTCACTGAAAGATACAATATCAACGGTCCCTCCTGCTCTGGCGGCGACAACATGGGCGGGTTCTGTAAATATTCTTTGATCTGTTCAAAAGCAACTTGGCATCGGCCGTCCCATTGGAATTTCCTTCCTTTCTTTAGGAGACCAAAAAGTGGTTCACAAGTCAAGGTTAATTTTGAGATAAACCGTCTTATGAATTGCACTTTACCCAGAAAGCCTCGCACCTCCTTTTCAGCTCTTGGTGGTGGCATTTCTAGGATGGCCTTGATTTTGGAAGGGTCGACTTCGATACCTCTCTGTGTAATGAGGAACCCCAGCATTTTCCTTGCTGTGACACCGAACGTACACTTCTGAGGATTCAACCGCAATCGAAATTCTCTGATCCTTTGAAAGAACTTTTGCAAGGCGGTGTAGTGGCCCTCTCTTTCTTTGGACTTGACAATCATGTCGTCCACGTACACCTCAACCTCTTTGTGGATCATGTACTGCAATATTGTGGTCGCGGCCCAT
>NW_021025657.1:126486-159023 GCF_004153795.1 Camellia sinensis
ACTAGGCCCACCAGCTGTTCGGGCGTGGTGTCTATAGAAAGCTTGGCTTTGTCCATGGCTGAAAGGACAGCCTGTCTATGTACTCGAGAAGCCATAAACAGCCCCTAGATGGAGATGTCTGCTTGTATCTTTTTCAATTGTCTCAATACGGCCTCATCCTTGAGTTGCTTTTCTTTTTGCTTCTCTGTCTCCCTATCTTTTCCTACGCCTCTGGTTGATCTAGGTGTGGAGGCTTGAAATACCGTCCACTCCTAGTCATATGATCGACTTCGCCGATATACCAAGTTTCATCTGGTTGGTTACTCCCCCAATCTTCGTCTGTGTGGGCAAGACATAGATCATCGTCCTCCCACCACATTCCATCTGCAGCCGACAGACACTTGTCCAGCTCTGGCATGACTGTTCTCATACTCGCAGTACCTTCTATCCCTATGCTCGCGGCATTCTCCATTTCTGTGCTCACAGCAGTCTTAGTCCCCACATGGGCTTTTGCCTTCCTGATTCTCTCGGAATCTTCGAATCTTTCTTGTTCCGACCGTGTCAATGCAGCCGACTATTCAATAATCCTCGTACTCGAAATGCTCCAATCCCGAGCGAAATTCTTGACACCGGCGCTCTCCGGCGATGCACTCTGTTCTTCAACCCTTCCAGCTGTCACTGACATTCTTGCCCCTGCCGGGCCTTGTTGTGGCTGAAACTCTTCTACCACATCTGGGTGATCGTCCAACCATCCCGTAGCCTCTGTTGATTCCTCATAATCGAACCAGTTGACGGCTGAGTCTCCTGGATCTTGGTTACTGTAAAACTGGAGCTTGGCAAGGTCCTTTTCCACAGCCGTTAAATCATCTGTTCCCTGTCCCAGACTGTCCCCTTGGATCACACACAGCTCCTCCTCTGTTGGTAGTTCCATATCTGGCCTATCCTGGCCTATTGACAAAATGTAGTCACCTGGACTATAAGCTTTCTCAACACCACTCCCAGATTCCGCAGACTCTGGCTTAATAACCCCCTTCTCCTTTGGAATCTTCTCTCTCCTGTCCTCAACAGTCATCACCGCTGGCTTAGGTTGGGTTATGGAGATGTCCATCATGCACAAATCGGTGCAATCGGGAAGGAACACTTCCAGTTTAGGCAGGTGGGAAGGAGTGATATAGATGCTAGGATCATAAGGCATGACCCCAGCTTGGATGAAGTTGACTCTTTTGGGTGGTGGAGCTTGGTTATGTGTGGGCAGAGGGTTTGTAGTAACGTTGGGTTTCTCGGGAGGCAAAATCACCCCGTTATCGATGAGATCTTGAATCTCATGACGTAATCGGAAGCACAGATCGGTGTCATGACCGTGCTGTTGGTGAAATGCACAATATTTGGCTGGGTTGTGGGTAGCGGGGAGTCTTTCTGGTAAGGGCCGCGGCTCTAGGGGCTTCAGATGCCCTTTTCTAATTAAAACCCCGAAAGCTTTGGACAGGGGCATATAAAGCGGAGCGAAGGTTCTGGTGTTTTTGGGTGGGTATTTGGCTGTTTGTGGGTTGCTTCCGGATGCACCGGAGAACGGTGCGGCCGCCATAGTTCTTGGGGGAGGGTTGGTGGTGACCATACTCACTTTGGAGGTCCTGGTAGTTGTAGCGCCACTCGGACCTGCATTAGTGTTACGATTGAAAGTTCTGCGGGGTTGCTCTCGGTCATTATCAATTAAGCCTTGCTTTAAGGCATCCTCAATCTGCACCCCCATTTCATGTAGATCAGAAAAGGTAGGGAAGGGGAGTACAATCATCTTTTGCATCAACTTCGGCTGAAGATTGCGCACAATCATCCGAATCTGGTCTTTGTCCGTGGGCCTTAAGGTCATCATCGAAGCCTTAGCCCACCATCTGGTCACGAATTCTGAGAAGCCCTCTTTGGGTTCTTGCCTCGTTTTCTCGAGATCCCGGGTCGTAATCTCGATTTGTGTATTGTATGAGTACTGCAAGATAAAGGCCTCAGCCATTTCGTCCCAGCTTCTCTTGACGTCATCCTCCAATTTCGCATACCATGAGGCCGCTACACCCGACAGGGTCCACCCGAATAGAGACAGCTTCTGCAGTCTAGTGAGGCCCATTGGACAACAACAGTTATCAAGCTAGCATAGGCATGGCGCCGTATGAAGCTTTGTATGGAAGGGAGTGTAAATCGCCGATATGTTGGACTGAAGTAGGAGACAAAGCTCTAATTGGCCCCGAGTTGGTTCGTATGACAACTGAAAAGATCAAACTCATTCAGCAGAGGATTAAAACTGCACAGAGTCGACAGAAGTGTTATGCCGACCAAAGAAGGAGGGAGTTAGAATTTGAAATTGGGGATCAGGACCCATCAAATCGATCAATGTGCGGCATTTTGAATCTGTCAGGCAGCGTCACAGCTGTGTCGGTGTATCCATCTTCGATGTCAGGGATGGTCTTGACTCCATGGGACTTCTTAAACATCTTTTCCAACTTGCTTAATTTTAAGGCTGTGGGGTCCACTTCGAACTCAAAAGGAGAGTCCGGTATATTGACAGGCGTGTGCGCCTTGGATAGTTGTGGTGGGATCGGGGGCGGAGCTGGCCCCGCTGGAAGGTCTGTATCCTCTTGGACATTCCGGACATTCGGTGTTTCTTCGGGTATCGGAACCCTTAGTGGGGGAGGGACTTGCTGCGAAGCAGATGCTCCGGTTTGCTGTTGTAACCTCACGATTAACTCTGCTTGTTCATTCATAACTGTGGCCTACTGTTTGGCGAACTCTGCCTGTCGGACAGCATCCTGCTGCATCACCTTCATGCTTTCTTGGAGTTGGCGCACCATTTCCTCTAAACTAGCCATACTGTTCTGTTCTGACTGAATTATCGGTATATGTTCCCTCTCTATGGGTGAAATAGAACTCTGATCCCTACTGTACTCTGGTGGGGTAGATAAGGCCCTCTGCGCTGACTGCTGAACTGATGCCCTTGGCTTAACTGCCCTCCGTTTAGTAACCGGGGATAGAGAATGGTACACTGGTTGTCCGCCTACCAGATCCTCGGATCGATGGAGTCGACGACCTCTAGTCCAGAGTGCTTGGGGAATATCTACCGGGTTGGAAGCAATTGTGCTAAACTACCTAGCAAAAAGATAAATAAAGCAATAAATAACCAGACAATCGGACAGCATAACGGCGTAAAATAAACACACACAACGCACAGTTGGGTATTTATAACACACAGTTGGTAAGCCGGACACACTGTTCCTCGATACTGATCATTGTTCTCAAATCACCGTTCCCAAAACTGAACTTGATACCCGCAGATAACTGATTTCTCAACAACACTGATACTGGTGCCCTCGGGCATAATACTCAATCTTGCAAACTGATATGTACGTTCCTATAGAGCTACACTCTAAAGCACATAGCAGATAAGTGAGAGCCAAAACACCCCTATGTTGGGGTAGGGTTTCCCTGTACTATTTTGTCAGGAGCTAGGGTTTCACTATGCATGCAGCAGTTTTCAAACAACCTAACATCGGGTAAGTAACTTGTCGTAATTTGGAATGGTCACTATGGATTTCAATATGCACTAGGTCGAATGGTTGAAAAGGGTGCCCTGGTAAAAACCGGGGTTTGTGTTCCCATACTGTCAGAGCCCATAACCGGTCAGCCTTATGGTTATGTCTTGACAACACAAGCCTCCGGCAAACCATTCAGGAATGGCAGATGGCAAACACGGTGTCCTAGGCGCACCAATGCCCATGCAATGCAAAGAGACACATAAATGAAATCAAAGCAGGATATCATGAGTTCGAGTCAAGCTCTCTAAAATCCCCAGCAGAGTCGCCAGAAACTGTAGACGCGCCCGTGGGCCTCACTACAGTTCGGACTCAATTTGTGTCACGGTTCTTAATTTGAACCAAAGAGTCCAAATCTGGCAAATCATTTTGAGAAAACAGATTTTTGAAAAAAGTGCCAAACATGGACTGCTTTGCCTGATACAGAGTCGCCACCTAAATATTTTATTTTGGGGGAATTTAGGAAACCCTGACTCGGTGCCAAAGGCCACGTGTCCGTCATCACCAAAGTTGCCTCGGCTCAGGAACTTGGGTACGATTGGGGAAGGTCAGCTATGAGCACCCCCTCTCGCCTGATCCGAAGATCAATCTCTACTAACCATGATATCCAATTTTGAAAGCGTTATGTGTTCTTATTCCGGTTATTAGTCTAGAATTACTATGTTATGTGCACAGCAAACAAGTATAGACCAAATCGCCTAAATTGGAACAAAATATTTCATGCTTGTTTTGAAAACGGTTTGCTACTCGCAAGTAGGCTAAAATGTAGGTTTTGCCACCCTCGAGTGGGCTTTTAGAAAAGATGGTTTTGCCACTATCTAGTGGGCTTAAAACTCACAGTTTTAATGCGTTATCCCAATTTAGGTAATTCAACCTCCATCCACAGGCATTCAAGCAGTTATATCACATAAGCAGCTAGCCTCATGGTAATCATGCTGTTATGGCAATACTCACACGCATGCGGTATGCTAAAGCATAAATGCTTACCGAGTACTCCGAGCCAAAACAAAAACTAGTTAGTAATCATATGCATGATCCTAGTTCATGTTAAGATGGCTAATGCAACACATGCAAGATGCAACTGAGATAGGCTCGGCTAATCTATAATGACATGTGAAATGCTACATCTAACACGTATCCAATTTGGAATTAAAATACAAATGCAGTTAGAATGATGCGCCGAGCCCGATGCATGCAAGGCAAATGTATGAATGCACGCATGCATAGCATAAGGTATGCTAATTTAAATATGCCCTAGTCTACCATCGTAAGCGGGTAAATAAAAGGGAAGAAAGACGTGGGATTGGAAGACATACACACCCTCACGCACACTTATTACATAACTGCCCTCACTCGGAGGGTCCAAGTAAATATTACAGTCTGAATAAATAATACTAAATTAATTATTACAAAATTTCTAATCTAATTAACAAATCAAATGCAAAGAGAAGATGGTCGTAGTCCCCGTCTCGGGATGCGTGAATGATGCATGCTTGGATTTATCTTGCCCCGAAAGTCCGTACCATACCACTGCTGCCTCTGTTTACACTGCCCTGCTTCTCTGAAAACTGCCAAAATCCTGGGACAGGTTCCCTGAACCCTGTAGGACACCATCGGCCGAAGGGAATACCCACCGGCCATGGAACTTATCCATCGACTGGGGTTTCATATTATCGGCCACCAATACATGGCCGGTCGGCACTCTACAGTACCGGTCGGCAAAAACTCCCTGCAGAAACTGGTTTTTGATAGCAACAAGGACAGACAGTGTATGGCATGGAATTTCAAGCAAATGTATGCGCGGGCACACTCCCTATCATGCAAGGGACTCAAGGGAGCATGACCCTCGACCCTCGGGCCATCAATCATGCATTTTGATGCGTGCTGGCCTAAGGAGCCAAGGTTGCAACTCAAACGAAGAGAAAGGAATTTCTCAATATTTGTAAAATTTGATCGATTGAGAGGAAGAAGGTGTGTTAAGCCCTTCATAGATGAGATCATTTCTGTTATGCTGTGTTTGGTTGGGAGATTTGGGAAGGGATTTGGAAAGGGAAAAGGAAAAGCAAAAGGTAGGTGAAATATGAATAAAACATACCTACATTTCACCTAGTTTCACACATCTTCTCTTTCTATTTCCAAATCCCTTCCTAAATCTCCCAACCAAACACAGCGTTAATGTGGGTATTGAAAAGGATCCTGGATTGGTCCAGATTGGTTCTACACTATCTTCAAAGGAACACAAGCGCTTAGTCGCTTTATTAAAAGGTTTCAAAAAATGTTTTTGTGTAGTCCTACGAAGACATGCCTGGAATTGATCCTGAGATTGTATAACCTACGATCTAATATCCCCCAAGTTTTGTGGGCTCGCACTGGTAGACAGATTTGGTTCAAGGACAACTAATGTTAGTTTTTCACTATCAGTACCTCTTCAGCTAGAAGTTCTAGAATCTGTGATGGATCCACCTCCAGTGGCAATTGATGACCAACCTTCAGTAGATATTCCAAACTTGTTTTTATCCCTTCAATGAAGCATAGATGCTCTTACCACCAAAGTTTTCGCCAATAGTGAGGCGCTTGCCGAATTGCAATGCCTATCTGGGGCATCTACATCTCATCTACCTCCAATAGGTCCACCAGTTGAAGAACTCCATGAACCTAAGTTGCAAGAAGATCTTAGAGTTTCTACACAACTAATGGGAGGACTTTTCTCCATGGGTATTGATGAAGTTGACCCAACTATGCTTAAAATATCCAAACTAGAGAAAACGTTCAAAACATCACAAGGGATCAACTCTGTTCCAGACATCAAGAATGGGTTTACGGAAACAACTGTAAGGTTACTCGAGCGGATTAAAATGCCACACATAGATAGATTTGATGGGGCTGGTGACCCTATGGTTCATATGCACCTCTTTTCAGACATTCTGAAGCCCATGGGTTTATTTAGAGATCAAAAGCTTTCCTTGTTCGAAAGAACCATGTCAAGAGTGGCTGCTACTTGGTATGCCAAGTTAGATGATTCGGTCAAGCAAAACTTCATGCGGTCTACGCAAGTAATGAAATTGATTACAAACATGCGACCTAAGAGGGGGATTTCGACCCTCAATGCCAAAACACCCTTAATAAAAGTTCTTAAGCATGAAAATATAAGACTTTTTTTAGTTATACACAAAGCTCAAATCAATATGCAAGATAGGTCAAAAGCCAATGCAAGATTGGGGAAAATAAAGTAAGAAACTCACCCTTGAAGAACACTTCAAGAACAGTTGGTCCAGCCACTCTTTTCTGACCAAAATCAGTCCAAAACGTCAAAAAACAACCCTCAATGCCTCTCAATCTCAAAGCAAGGTGTAATGGTGTGTGTATTAGTGCAAAAGTAAGGTCAAAATGCACTTTTAGGCCAAGAAAACACACACAAGGGAGGAGAGAGATGGAAATATAGAGAGAGAGTGTGTATATATCAGATGTATATGTATATAAGCTCTGATTTTTATGTTCAAAACTCCAACCCCCTACAATGGAAGAAGAGGGATCCTTATATAGGCAAAGGGAAATGGTTTAAGCTTCTCAAAGAAGCTAAGTAAAAGGGGCAAAGGGGGCAAAGGAGTCAAGGCTTCTTGAGGAAGCTAATACAGCTGGCCAAGCTTCTTGAGGAAGCTTTGACAAAAGGGGCAAAACAGCCACTTCATGCACAGGGGGGAGTGTTGGTGCATTCCAGCTGGCACAACTGGCATGCACCAAGTCTGAAGGGTGCAAAAGGGGCACACCGGCCAGCAAAATAGGTCACCGGCCAAAACAAAGTGCCGGTCGGCAAAATATAGTGCCGACCGGCCATTGGTTTTAAGAAACCACTGCCGGTGGCACCAATAAACGGCCGGTGATGTGAGGGGACAGCCGGTGGGGTGTGGGAATGGCCATTAAGCCATTCCATGCCTTTCAAGGCAAAAACACAAGTGTTTGGTGCAAAACCAGACACCGAAAAGTCGAGTCGAGAGATCCTGAGGCGAGGCGCGCAGCCGAGACCTCCGGGAACTCGAGACGAACACAAGCACGGATGATCACCAAGTGTTCCAATGGTGACGTCCAAGTCTTGAGGACGGTCAAAAATGGGGTGTCTACAGACACTTATTCGGACCCTTTTGCATGATGGAAGATATGTAATTATGGTTTTGCTTTCCATTTCTCATGCATTACGGTTCGAACACTCGGACACTTATTCGGACCCTCTCGTATGATGACAGATATGTAATTATGGTGTTTACTTGTCGTTTCTCAAGCATTAGGGTTCGAAATTCGGACACTTACTCGGACCGTCTTGCATGATGGCCGATATGTAATTATTGTGTTTGCTTGCCATTTCTCTTGCATTAGGGTTTAAACACTCAGACACTTATTCTGACTATCTTGCATGGTGGCAGATATGTAATTATGGTGTTTACTTTCCATTTCTCATGCATTAGGATTCGAACACTCGGACACATATTCAGACCCTTTTGCATGATGGCAGATATGTAATTATGATGTTTATTTGTCATTTCTCATGCATTACGGTTTAAACAGTCGGACACTTATTCAGACCCTCTCGCATGATGAGAGATATGTAATTATGGTGTTACATGCCATTTCTAATGCATTAGTGTTCAAACACTCGGACACTTATTCGGAACCTCTTGCATAATGGCAGATATGTAATTATGTTGTTTACTTACCATTTCTAACACATTAGGGTTCGAAAACGGACACTTATTCGGACATTCATGCTTGATGGCAAATATGTAATTATGGCGTTTACTTGCCATTTCTCACGCATTGGGGTTTAAACACTTGGGCACTTATTCGGACCCTCTTGCATGATGGAAGATATGTAATTATGGTTATGCTTTGCATTTCGTATGCACTAGGGCTCGAACACGTAGACACTTATTCGGGCCCTCTCGCATGATGACAGATATGTAATTATGGTGTTTACTTGCCATTTCTCATACGTTAGAGTTCGAAATTTGAACACTTATTCGGACCCTCTTGCATGATGGCCGATATGAAATTATTGTGTTTACTTGCCATTTCTCATGGATTAGGGTTTAAACACTCGGACACTTATTCCGACCCGCTTGCATCATGGCAGATATGTAATTATGGTGTTTACTTGCCATTTCTCGTGCAATAGGATTCGAACACACGGACACTTATTCGGACCCTCTTGCATGATGGCAGATATGTAATTATGGTGTTTATTTTCCATTTCTCATGCATTAGGGTTTAAACAGTCAGACACTTATTCGAACCCTCTTGCATGATGGGAGATATGTAATTATGGTGTTTACTTGCCATTTCTCATGCATTAGCATTTAAACACTCGGATACTTATTCGGACCCTCTTGCATGACGACAGATATGTAATTATGTTGTTAACTTACCATTTCTCGTGCATTAGGGTTTGAAATTCGAACACTTATTCGAACCGTCATGCATGATGACAAATATGTAATTATGGCGTTTAGTTTCCATTTCTCATGCTTGAGGATTTAAATACTCGGACACTTATTCGGACCCTCTTGCATGATGGCATATATGTAATTATGGTGTTTACTAACCGTTTCTCAGGCATTAGGGTTCGAAATTCGGACACTTATTCGGACCCTTTTGCATGATGCCAGATATGTATTATGGTCTTTACTTGCCATGTCTGAGACATTACGGTTGAAACACTCGGACACTTATTTGGACCCTCTTGCATAATGGTAGATATGTAATTTTGGTGTTTACTTGCCATTTCTCATGCATTAGGGTTTAAACACTTGGGCACTGATTCGGACCCTCTTGCATGGTGGGAGATATGTAATGATGGTGTTTACTTACCATGTCTCATGCATTAGGGTTTGAAATTCGGACACTTATTCGGACCCTCTTGCATGATGGCAGATATGTAATTATGGCATTTACTTGCCATTGCTTATGCCTTAGAGTATAAACACTCGGACAGTTATTCGGACCCTCTTGCAAGATGGTTTATACGTAATAATGGTGTGTACTTGCCATTTCTCATGCTCTAGGGTTTAAACAATCGGACACTTAGTCGGACCCTCTTCCATGATGGCAGATGTGTAATTATGGTGTTTGCTTACCATTTCTCATGCATTAGGGTTCGAAATTCCGACAGTTATTCAAATCCTTTTGCATGATGGCGGATATGTAATTATGGTGTTCCCTTGCCATTTCTCTTGCATTAGGGTTTAAACACTCGGACACTTATTTGGACCCTCTTGCATGATGGCTGATATGTAATTAGGGTGTTTACTTGCCATTTCTCATGCATTATGGTTTAAACACTTGGACACTTATTCGGACCCTCTTGCATGATGGCACATATGTAATTATGGTGTTTACTTACCATTTCTCATGCATTAGGGTTTGAAATTCAGACACTTTTTTGGATTGGATTTAATCATTTAAATACATCCATTGAGCTTGTGCATACATGATGGTTTAATTGGATTTAAGCATTTAAATACATTTCCAAATATGCACATACAATCACAAAATTTATGTAGATATCACACACACTTACATAAGACTTAATAATTTCTAAGACTCCCAACAATAAATTAAGGCCTCCACGTGGAGACATACCCCAGGTGACTTGGCAGACAGGTGAACCTCAGTACAACTCTAGTGTCAATCCCCGATGGCTCACGTACAGAAATATACATAAAATAGAATGAGCAAAGCTCAATGAATAATAGCAATGTAAGAAGGTTAATTGAATAACTAAAACCTCAGATAAAATAAATAGACAGATACTAACCATATACAGGTCTTATCCATAACTATATTTCAATACGGTCTCAGGCTCACATATGATATAGACTGGCTTCAAGCCCATTCAGAATACAAAACGACCATAGGCCTATGCAGAATACAAAACGGCCATAGGGCCAATAGATTATACAGAGCGGCCTCAGGCCCAACAGATTATACAGAGCGGCCTCTGGCGTAACAGATTATATAGAACGGCCTCTGGCCTAACTGATTATACAGAGCGGCTGTAAGCCCAGATATGATACAGAACGACTGTAGGCCCAGATATAATACAGAACGGCTGTAAGCCCAGATATAATACAGAATGGCTGTAAGCCCAGATATAATACAGATCGGCTGTAAGCCCAGATATAATACAGAACGGCTGTAAGCCCAGATATAATACAGAACGGCCTTAAGCCTAACATATTATGTAGAGTGGCCTCTGGCCCATATGTCAACAAATTGGCCTCGGGCCCATTATTAACAAAATAGAATGATTCCAGATACACAAAGATATCATTGTTCCATAATACACATATGTTGCATTTGTTCATCATGAATTCAGATAGTTAACTTGCAGATAATAAAATGTCAGCATTAACAATTAACAGTAAGCAAAATGTAATGCTACAGTACAATTACTCAATAGTGCACAAAGATTTTCCCATGGTTTATTACAATTCGACACAGATGTCTTGCCGATAACAAAACATTAATAATAACGATTAACAGCAGGCAATATCACTACATTAATAGGGACAGAACAACTCACATCATAACAGCCTCAGGCCCACATCTATTACTAGGGACAGAACGACCTTAGGTCCATATCAATGCCATTATTCAAGCATATCGATTAATTGAAGCAAAGCATAACATCAATGGATTAGACCATTCACAAATAACAATACATAAATCATAATCACAAGAAGTAAGTGAAACATATTGTTACACTACTATTACTCACAGTGATCGGCTCCCGATAGTAACGGGACGACGTCCTCGTCTCGACCTACAAGTACAGTGCAGAACACATAATATGAGATTACACTCGATCCTTTACTTATTCTCTTTGATCATTCAATCAATTAGCCACGGTGGTACGAAGCTCATTATTCCTTAATAAGTCAAAAACCATATCTCAGAAAACAGGAGAAATCAATGTGAGATGGTTTAGGTGAAGAAATGGTATAAAATTGGTTGACAGAAAGTGAATAGTCGACACTAATTTGGACATAAAATTGGTTTAGGGTTCGAAATTCGGACACTTATTCGGACCCTCGAGCATGACGACAGCTATATAATTATGGTGTTTACTTGCCATTTCATGTGCATTAGGATTCGAACTCACGGACACTTATTCGGACCCTCTTGCATGATGGCAGATATGCAATTATGGTGTTTATTTTCCATTTCTTATGCATTAGGGTTTAAACAGTCGGACACTTATTCGGACCCTCTTGCATGATGGGAAATATGTAATTATGCCGTTTACTTGCCATTTCTCATGCTTTAGGATTTAAACACTCGTACACTTATTCGGACCCTCTTGCATGATGGCAGATATGTAATTATGGTGTTTTCTTACCATTTCTCATGCATTAGGGGTCGAAATTCAGACACTTATTCGGACTCTTGTGCATGATGCCAGATATGTAATTATGTTCTTTACTTGCCATTTCTGAGGCATTACGGTTGAAACACTTGGACACTTATTCGGACCCTGTTGCATAATGGTAGATATGTAATTTTGGTGTTTGCTTTCCATTTCTCATGCATTGGGGTTTAAACACTTGGGCACTTATTCGGACCCTCTTGCATGATGGCAGCTATGTAATGAAGATGTTTACCTACCATTTCCCATGCATAAGGGTTTGAAATTCTGACACTTATTCAGACTCTCTTGCATGATGGAAGATATGTAATTATGGTTATGCTTTGCATTTCGTATGCACTAGGGTTCGAACACGCAAACACTTATTCGGGCCCTCTCGCATGATGACAGATATGTAATTATGGTGTTTACTTGCCATTTCTCATACGTTAGAGTTCGAAATTTGAACACTTATTCGGACCCTCTTGCATGATGGCTGATATGAAATTATTGTGTTTACTTGCCATTTCTCATGGATTAGGGTTTAAACACTCGGACACTTATTCCGACCCGCTTGCATCATGGCAGATATGTAATTATGGTGTTTACTTGCCATTTCTCGTGCAATAGGATTCGAACACACGGACACTTATTCGGACCCTCTTGCATGATGGCAGATATGTAATTATGGTGTTTATTTTCCATTTCTCATGCATTAGGGTTTAAACAGTCAGACACTTATTCGGACCCTCTTACATGATGGGAGATATGTAATTATGGTGTTTACTTGCCATTTCTCATGCATTAGCGTTTAAACACTCGGATACTTATTCGGACCCTCTTGCATGATGGCAGATATGTAATTATGTTGTTAACTTACCATTTCTCGGGCATTAGGGTTTGAAATTAGGACACTTATTCGGACCGTCATGCATGATGACAAATATGTAATTATGGCGTTTAGTTTCCATTTCTCATGCTTCAGGATTTAAAACACTCGGACACTTATTCGGACCCTCTTGCATGATGGCATATATGTAATTATGGTGTTTACTTACCATTTCTCAGGCATTAGGGTTCGAAATTCGGACACTTATTCGGAGCCTTTTGCATGATGCCAGATATGTATTCTGGTCTTTACTTGCCATTTCTGAGACATTACGGTTGAAACACTTGGACACTTATTTGGACCCTCTTGCATAATGGTAGATATGTAATTTTGGTGTTTACTTGCCATTTCTCATGCATTAGGGTTTAAACACTTGGGCACTGATTTGGACCCTCTTGCATGGTGGGAGATATGTAATGATGGTGTTTACTTACCATGTCTCATGCATTAGGGTTCGAAATTCGGACACTTATTCGGACCCTCTTGCATGATGGCAGATTTGTAATTATGGCATTTACTTGCCATTGCTTATGCCTTAGAGTATAAACACTCGGACAGTTATTCGGACCCTCTTGCATGCTGGTATATATGTAATAATGGTGTGTACTTGCCATTTCTCATGCTCTAGGGTTTAAACAATCGGACACTTAGTCGGACCCTCTTCCATGATGGCAGATGTGTAATTATGGTGTTTGCTTACCATTTCTCATGCATTAGGGTTCAAAATTCAGACACTTATTCAGATCCTTTTGCATGATGGCGGATATGTAATTATGGTGTTCCCTTGCCATTTCTCTTGCATTAGGGTTTAAACACTCGGACACTTATTCGGACCCTCTTGCATGATGGCTGATATGTAATTAGGGTGTTTATTTGCCATTTCTCATGCATTATGGTTTAAACACTCGGACACTTATTCGGACCCTCTTGCATGATGGCACATATGTAATTATGGTGTTTACTTACCATTTCTCATGCATTAGGGTTTGAAATTCAGACACTTTTTTGGATTGGATTTAAGCATTTAAATACATCCATTGAGCTTGTGCATACATGATGGTTTAATAGGATTTAAGCATTTAAATACATTTCCAAATATGCACATACAATCACAAAATTTATATAGATCTCACACACACTTACATAAGACTTAATAATTTCTAAGACTCTCAACAATAAATTAAGGCCTCCACGTGGAGACATACCCCAGGTGACTTGGCAGACAGGCGAACCTTAGTACAACTCTAGTGTCAATCCCCGATGGCCCATGTACAGAAATATACATAAAATAGAATGAGCAAAGCTCAGTGATATAATACAGAATGGCTGTAAGCCCAGATATAATACAGAACGCTTTAAGCCCAGATATAATACAGAACGGCCTTAAGCCTAACATATTATATAGAGTGGCCTTAGGCCCATATGTCAACAGATTAGCGTCGGGCCCATTATTAACAAAATTGAATGATTCCAGATACACAAAGATATCATTGTTCCATAATACACATATGTTGCATTTGTTCATCATGAATTCAGATAGTTAACTTGCAGATAATAGAACGCCATCATTAACTATTAACAGTAAGCAAAACGTATTGCTACAGTACTATTACTCAATAGTGCACAAAGATTTTCCCATGGTTTATTACAAGTCGACACAGATGTCTTGCCGATAACAAAACATTAATAATAACTATTAACAGAAGGCAAATATATCACTACATTAATAGGGACAGAACAACTCACATCATAACAGCCTCGGGCCCACGTCTATTACTAGGGACAGAACGACCTTAGGTCCATATCAATGCCATTATTCAAGCATATCGATTAATTGAAGCAAAGCATAACATCAATGGATTAGACCATTCACAAATAACAATACATAAATTATAATCACAAGAAGTAAGTGAAACATATTGTTACACTACTATTACTCACGGTGATCGGCTCCCGATAGTAGTGGTACTCGTCTGGACCTACAAGTACAGTGCACAACACATAATATGAGATTACACTCGATCCTTTACTTATTCTCTTTGATCATTCAATCAATTAGCCACAGTGGTGAGAAGCTCATTATTCCTTAATAAGTCAAAAACCATATCTCAGAAAACAGGAGAAATCGATGTGAGATGGTTTAGGTGAAGAAATGGTATAAAATTGGTTGACAGAAAGTGAATAGTCGTCACTAATTTGGACATAAAATTGGTTTAGGGTTCGAAATTCGGACACTTATTGGGACCCTCTTGCATGACGACAGCTATGTAATTATGGTGTTTACTTGCCATTTCTTGTGCATTAGGATTCGAACTCACGGACACTTATTCGGACCCTCTTGTATGATGGCAGATATGTAATTATGGTGCTTATTTTCCATTTCTTATGCATTAGGGTTTAAACAGTCGGACACTTATTCGGACCCTCTTGCATGATGGGAGATATGTAATTATGGTGTTTACTTACCATTTCTCATGCATTGGGGCTCGAAATTCGGACACTTATTCGGACCCTTTTGCATGATGCCAGATATGTGTTACGGTCTTTACTTGCCATTTCTGAGGCATTACGGTTGAAACACTCAGACACTTATTTGGACTTTCTTGCATAATGGTCGATATGAAATTTTGGTGTTTACTTGCCATTTCTCATGCATTAGGGTTTAAACACATAGGCACTTATTTAGACCCTCTTGCATGATGGCAGATATGTAATGATGGTGTTTACTTACCATGTCTCATGCACTATGGTTCGAAATTCGGATACTTATTCGGACCCTCTTGCATGATAGCAGATATGTAATTATGGCATTTACTTGCCATTTCTTATGCATTAGAGTATAAACATTCGGACACTTATTCGGACCCTCTTGCATGATGGTATATATGCAATTATGGTGTTTACTTGCAATTTCTCATGCTCTAGGGTTTAAACAATCAGACACTTATTTGTACCCTCGTCCATGATGGCAGATATGTAATTATGGTGTTTCTTACCATTTCTCATGCATTAGGGTTCGAAATTCAGACACTTATTCGGATCTTCTTACATGATGGGGGATATGTAATTATGGTGTTCCCTTGCCATTTCTCATGCATTAGGGTTTAAACCCTCGGACACTTATTCGAACCCTCTTGCATGATGGCTGATATGTAATTAGGGTGTTTACTTGCCATTTCTCATGCATTATGGTTTAAACACTCGAACAGTAATTTGGACCCTCTTACATGATGACAGATATGTAATTATGGTGTTTACTTACCATTTCTCATGCATTAGGGTTTGAAATTTGGACACGTTTTTGGACCCTCTCGCATGATGGCAGATATGTAATTATAGCGTTTACTTTCCATTTCTCATGAATTAGGGTTTAAACACTCGGGCACTTATTTAGACCCTCTTGCATGATGACAGATATGTAATTATACTGTTTACCTACCATTTCACATGCATTAAGGTTCGAACACTCGGACATTTATTTGGACACTTTTGCATGATGGAAGATATGTAATTATGGTGTTTACTTAACATTTCTCTTGCATTTGGGTTTAAACACTCGAGCACTTATTAACACCCTCTTGCATGATGGCAGATATGTAATTATGGTATTTACTTGCCATTTCTAATGAATTAGGGTTCGAACACTTGGACACTTTTTTGGGCCCTTTTGAATGATGGCAGATATGTAATTATGGTGTTTAATTTTCATTTCTCATGCATTAGGGTTTAAACACTCGAACACTTATTCGGACCCTCTTGCATGATGGCAGATTTGTAATTATGTTGTTCACTTACCATTTCTCTTGCATTAGGTGTCACGCCCTAAACCCGCCCCTAAAAGTTTCGGGCATGACTTATTCAGAAACGGACACTTAACCTGATATACATAATATATGGGGCCTGAACGGAAACATTAATAATATAAAATAACATAAAAACATCATCCATTAAGCTACCACTGCCATGCTAGGACCGCAAACATTGCATTAGGTAGATAATATACAGAAGACATACGCCCGAGCTTCAATTACAGTTTTTCATATTCTTACACAAGTATTACAGAAGAAGGGGTTATATACATTCAATCACAAGTAAACAACCAAAGTATGAGCCAAAACTTAGTAAGACTTTGCAAAATGCACGAGTTTCATCTTAAGTGCCTGGACACACTGAGGTTGACAAGAGAGGGACATGCCTTAAGGGTTAGGACTGGCCTCTCGGTTGATTACCTACAGAAATAAACAAAATACAGAGTGAGTAAAACTCAGTGAATAATAGCACATAAATAATGTAATGGTTAACTTAAACAGCAAAGTATATCACTGTGGAGGCATATGATGAATTATATTCTGTAGAACAACCATGGGCCCAATTTCCTTAACAGAGTGGCTTTAAGCCCAGTAATATACAGAACGGCCATAGGCCTAACAGATAAAGAACGGCCATAGGCCCAGAATTATCAGAACGGCCACCGGACCAGAAATAACCGAACGGCTTATCAGCCCAGAAATAACAGAACGGCTTATCAGCCCAGAAATAACAGAACGACTTATCAGCCCAGAAATAACAGAACGACCATCGGCCAAGATCACATATGTATGGATTGAAGAGGTGGCTCGTACAGATTCTAGAGGTGACTCGCATTGCAACACTTAGTTCCGTACAACACTTTGTTCCATACCCGAAATAGTAGGTCTTATCATGTCATGGCATAGACGGAACAAACAACAAAAAAGAATAACCCCAGATATCATCAGAACAGACTAGTTTCAGAGTTATACAGAGGCACACAGATTCTTCCAATCATTCACATGAGTTAACGTAGTTAGTTTACATTTAACAGAATACTAATGATAATTATTAGCAATAAGGATAGCGTATCCCACAGATTATACACGTGCCATCACAATACTATTTGTAGGGACAGAACAATTACCTCAGAACAGTCTTGATTCATCATTGACAAAACAGAATGATTCGGGATACACAAGCATCATTGTTCCACTTGATCATCATGAATCATTAAGGTTAATTTACGGATAACAGAACATTAATAAAATGTATTTTAACGGTAAGCAAAATGCACTACTATAGTATTATCCAATTATGCTAATCCTCTTTAGCAGATATCTATGTCACAAAACAGATATTGAACCAAACAGATGATAGGAGTTCCTGACAGAACATTCGGGGTATTACGTTCCCATTCAAGTGCAAAATCATAGGTAATTTATAGGTTATTGCACATTACTGATAACCGTTAACCGTGGTTGGAATGCAGAATAATTTCAGAGTCATATCAATGTATGCCAAATCTTTCAATGTTTATACCAATTCGCAATCAACATACACGTTAACATAGTTGCCCACGGAGGACAGAATATTAATAACAATAATTATTAACAGTACTAGATGTACATTGATAGTACTATTACTCATAGTGATCGGCTCCCGGTAGTAATAGGATGACGTCCTCGTCTCGACCTACAAGTACATTGCACAACACATAATATGAGATTACACTCCATCCTTTACTTATTCTCTTTGATCATTCAATCAATTAGCCATGGTGGTACCAAGCTCATTATTCTTTAATAAGTTCTAATCCATGTCTCAGAAAACAGGAGAAATCGATGGGAAATGGTTTAGGTGAAGAAATAGTACAACACTGGTTGACAGAAAATGAACAGTCGTCACTAATTTGGGCATAACTATTGCTGTATTTAGAATTTGGGCGTGAGACCACCACCATTGGAAACTAGACTTCCGGGACTTGATTTTAGGCTCAAGAATCACTCAAAACGAAGTCCGGATGCAAAAGATATGCGTGTTCAAAGTTGGCTGGACAGAGCTGTCTCCACACGTGCGGGGAAACAGTGCCGCACGTGCGGCCCTGGACAGTTTGGAGTCCGAAAATGGCTGAAAAATTGGGACTTCCCATTTTCAAAATCAAACCTCAATTCCATGTAAATCAAAGCCCAAAACCCTTTAATACATAACAAATTTCATATTATTAATCTCCATCAAACATCATAACCTCGAACTATTACTCAATTTCCAAGCACAAGGACACAAGAATATATTATGGCCATAGTTGGGGTTCAAAGCTCACATCTTCTATATCAATCCCTGATTTCATGTATTTGATGCTTTAAACATAAGGATTCAGGATAGGTGATCATACTTTAGTTCAATCTTTGACTTCCTTTTAATTCTCCTCCATTTCCTCAAGCCTCCATGGTTGTTCTCCCTTCTCTTTCTTCAATTCCCTTCAAACCCCCATGATTGTTAAGCTTTTCTTGGTCTCTCCTCTCTTTTCACCCGCACGGTTCTCTTCTCTCTCTTTTAGATATTTTGGCTCCCAAAAGATGAGACCAATCACTCGCAAACATATCTATATATCTAAATAAACACACACACATGGCTTAACATAATAGGGAGAGCCAAACGTGGCCTTACGAATCGCGCAAAATCAAATTTCAATTAAAGTTCCCAGGTGACTCTAAAAATTGCGCTGATCATAAATATGTCCCGTGTTCGGGTTTCTGAAGTCTCTAGGGTCTTCAATTTACAGTACAAAGTTAACCACCCAAATATGCATTCAAATTAAATTTCCAATTACTTTTCCCAAATAGCTTTAAAAATTCCCATTAATATAACCAAGTCCTCAATTGTGATTTCTGAACTCGTAAAGGTCGGTAATTTAAATTTTAAAGCCGCAGCTCAACAGTTAATTCCTCAATTTGAACACATATCATTAAACTTAAATGCATTAACCCATAAGGCCGTAAAGGTAATCTCTAATACAGATTTTGGGGTCGTTACATTCTCCCCACCTTAAAAAGTTTGGTCCTCCAAACTTGATTTATCCTGCTACAAGTCAAGTGCCGTCGTAGGTAGGCAACAATTCTCAATTATTTAGTCAGTCACAGTCTTATACGGTCAATGTCAATGGAGTTTGCTACCAGAATCACAAGTAATTCATCTTTACTGGTTAATTGGTAGCCCAATTGATAATAGTACTCAATAACATCAAAGCATCATCTCATTATTCACAACCCTTGTACATTTCAATTTATTGATCCACAAGTCATTCCTTCCACATAATATAGCAACTTAAGGGTATTCAGAAATGGATTCACTTCAAGTATTCGCTTACATGTGACTCATAAGCTATCAAACACAGTTCAAACTCTTTAGGTTCACACACAACCCCAACTATCATAATTCCTCAAAAGTTGAGGAAACGTTCCCTACTTAATCATGTGTCAAAGGCACATACAGCTTTCAACGATTAAACCCAGAATAACAAACAACTCCTAAATCAGTGACTTTGTGGCTCTTTGCTCAGTAATCAGAATTAGACTTATCAGTTCGAATCAGATTTCTAACAGGCTCCAAAACAAGTAGCATATACTTTTGCAAATTCGTGCAGGTGTGCCATGACAGACACTTAGTCATACCATCATAAGTTCGGATCCGAGCAATAGAAACAAGTATAGCAACCATCTTTTCAAGGAAGCCATCCAAAGATAAGGGCAGAAATTCAATTTAAAATCATGTTTGCTTAATCAGTCATAACAGTAAGATGCATATCCTCTCTCAACAAGTATTACAAATTAATTTGACCTCTTTTTAATCATCTCAGTATTCCACAATTCAGTTAATTCTTTCTCTTCCTACTGTAGGGTACAAGATCAACCACATTGTTTGTATTCACAATGGATAATTACAGTGGGTTAGCAAGCAACCATACAGAAATTATAGACCAGTCATCCGGTCCAGTCAATTATCACAGGTAGAGTGTCCAGTTACTTCGCGTACATTATTCCTACCAGATTCATTCGTAGGGTTATAATGTCATTAGGTATACAGGAATCACATCCATTTGGGTTCCATAATATCTAGAAATTCAACAGTATCACGATAAAGTGATTTAACCAGAATTCTTTTCAAGTTTAGTTTAACATGATAGTAAATCAATTCGGAACCATGTAGTGCGTATTATACAAATCTGTATGAACATGGAAGAGGCAGTGAATGCCCAATATGTACCGCTAACCCCTTATCATTATGGATTATCCCCATAACCATTTGTTTCTGTCAAAATTCACAGTGTCATGCAGAACAGTTTACATTATAGCCTTCAAATAGGCAATAAAGGATTAATTTGCAATATCCGACATTTGCATATCTACCCAGGTATATATCAGAAAGATGATTTCTCAATCTTAAATGTGTAACACAGAGGCAGAATTCTAATTTTTGTAGTAACTCATCAGGTTTCCAATCATTTAGATTTGATGTTAAATTAGTTAATGATTATCTCTTGTTTTGCAAGTATCATATGGATAGACACGTATCATAGACAGAGTTCCTTATGTCATTTGACTATTCCTTATAAGGAGTCCCAATTACAGATTATAGGTTATACATAAACAGATTACAGATTACGGATTTCAGATTTCAGATTACAAATGACAGATTACAGAGGTCAGAGTACAGAGTACAGATTCCCGCAGTCAAATTCCGATCACACATAAACAATAGTCATTAGACATCATCAATAATTTCGTATCAGAAGTCGTCGGTAATTTCCTTAGTTCACGAAATCCTATTACTTACATACCGTTTCAAGGTTAATAACCAATTACCTAGCATAGCTTATCTATTTAAACCGTTAGCAAGAAGTAAATTCATAATTAATTGATTCCTTTCACAATCTTAAGAGGAGTCACTATATGCATGACTTCTTCTTACAACCGATCTTACTTAACACAATTTCAATTATTACGCAAAACACATCTTATCAAAATATCCAAATACAGTAATTTCTCAAAATCACAGATCTAAACATTGTTATGGTGAGGAAGACATAACTATAGCATAAAGTTAGAATATCACATAGAGCATTTCCTTTGGTCTTAGAAATATCCCATACTTAGAGTTCACTTGATTCACTTAAATAGATGCTAAAAAGCCCAATTATATCGCCATCATTTCCCACAGATGACTAACAACTGATAACACAAATTTCATCTAATCATTTACATATAAACTGTCTTATCGATCAGCTCAAATCCTTACCACGCTTCCGCAGTGCAATATTGTTGATTTAATCCCATCTGCATGTCTTGCATTGTTCACCAATCTATGTAAGATAAACAGAGGTAATAATAGAATATACAACAGACATAGATCGTAATAATCAGAGTTAGCAAGTAGAACATATACATTTAACGTTGCCATCAATCTTTTCATGTACTTTCAGAATATTATGCATGATGCCTAAGTCTTTCTAGATATCCTAAAGCTCAATGGATTCGTGTGTAAGATAGCAACTCGTGCTCTGATACCACTTGTCACGCCCCAAACCCGCCCCTAAAAGTTTCGGGCATGACTTATTCAGAAACGGACACTTAACCTGATATACGTAATATATAGGGCCTGAACAGAAGCATTAATAATATAAAATAACATAAAACATCATCCATTGAGCTACCACTACCATGCCAGGACCGCAAACATTGCATTAGGTAGATAATATATAGGAGACATACACCCGAGCTTCAATTACAGTTATTCATATTCCTACACAAGTATTACAGAATAAGGGGTTATATACATTCAATCACAGGTAAACAACCAAAGTATGAGCCAAAACTTAGTAAGACATTGCAAAATGCACGAGTTTCATCTTAAGTGCCTAGACACACTGAGGTTGACAAGAGAGGGACAAGCCTTAAGGGTTAGGACTGGCCTCCCGGTTGATTACCTACAAAAATAGACAAAATACAGAGTGAGTAAAACTTAGTGAATAATAGCACATAAATAATGTAATGGTTAACTTAAACAACAAAGTATATCACTGTGGAGGCATATGATGAATTATATTCTGTAGAACGACCATGGGCCCAATTTCCTTAACAGAGTGGCTTTAAGCCCAGTAATATACAGAACGGCCATAGGCCTAATAGATACAGAACGACCATAGGCCTAGAATTATCAGAACGACCATCGGCCCAGAAATAACAGAATGGCTTATCAGCCCAGAAATAACAGAACGACTTATCAGCCCAGAAATAACAGAACGACTTATCAGCCCAGAAATAACATAACGGCCATCGGCCAAGATCACATATGTATGGATTCAAGAGGTGGCTCGTATGAATTCTAGAGGTGACTCGCATTGCAACACTTAGTTCCGTACAACACTTTGTTCCATACCCGAAATAATAGGTCTTATCATGTCATGGCATAGACGGAACAAACAACAAAAAAGAATAACCCCAGATATCATCAGAACAGACTAGTTTCAGAGTTATATAGAGGCACACAGATTCTTCCAATCATTCACATGAGTTAACGTAGTTAGTTTACATTTAACAGAATACTAATGATAATTATTAGCAATAAGGATAGCGTATCCCACAGATTATACACGTGCCATCACAATACTATTTGTAGGGACAGAACAATTACCTCAGAACAGTCTTGATTCATCATTGACAAAACAGAATGATTCGGGATACACAAGCATCATTGTTCCACTTGATCATCATGAATCATTAAGGTTAATTTACGGATAACAGAACATTAATAAAATGTATTTTAACGGTAAGCAAAATGCACTACTATAGTATTATCCAATTATGCTAATCCTCTTTAGCAGATATCTATGTCACAAGACATATGTTGAACCAAACAGATGATAGGAGTTCCTGACAGAACATTCGGGGTATTACGTTCCCATTCAAGTGCAAAATCATAGGTAATTTATAGGTTATTGCACATTACTGATAACCGTTAACCGTGGTTGGAATGCAGAATAATTTCAGAGTCATATCAATATATGCCAAATCTTTCAATGTTTATACCAATTCCCAATCAACATACACGTTAACATAGTTGCCCACGGAGAACAGAATGTTAATAACAATAATTATTAATAGTACTAGATGTACATTGGTAGTACTATTACTCACAGTGATCGGCTCCCGGTAGTAATGGGATGAAGTCCTCGTCTCGACCTACAAGTACATTGCACAACACATAATATGAGATTATACTCGATCCTTTACTTATTCTCTTTGATCATTCAATCAATTAGCCATGGTGGTACCAAGCTCATTATTCTTTAATAAGTTATAATCCATGTCTCAGAAAATAGGAGAAATCAATGGGAAATGGTTTAGGTGAAGAAATGGTACAACACTGGTTGATAGAAAGTGAACAATTGTCACTAATTTGGGCATAACTATTTATGTGTTTAGAATTTGGGCATGAGACCACCACCATTGGAAACTAGACTTCCGGGGCTTGATTTTACGCTCAAGAATCACTCAAAACGGAGTTCGGATGCAAAAGATATTCTTGTTCAAAGTTGGTTGGACAGAGCTGTCTCCGCACGTGCGGGGGAACAGTGCCGCACGTGCGGCCCTGGACAGTTTGTAGTCCGAAAATGGTTGAAAAATTGGGACTTCCCAATTTCAAAATCAAACCTCAATTCCATGTAAATCAAAGTCCAAAACCCTTTAATACATAACAAATTTCATATTATTAATCTCCATCAAACATCATTACCTCAAACTATTACTCAATTTCTAAGCACAAGGACACAAGAATATAATATAGCCATAGTTGGGGTTCAAAGCTCACATCTTCTATATCAATCCTTGATTTCATGTATTTGATGCTTTAAACATAAGGATTCAAGATAGGTGATCATACTTTAGTTCAATCTTCGACTTCCTTTTAATTCTCCTCCATTTCCTCAAGCCTCCATGGTTGTTCTCCCTTCTCTTTCTTCAATTCCCTTCAAACCCCCATGATTGTTAAGCTTTTCTTGGTCTCTCCTCTCTTTTCTCCCCCACGGTTCTCTTCTCTCTTTTTTAGATATTTTGGTTCCCAAAAGATGAGACCTTCACTCACAAACATATCTATATATCTAAATAAACACACACACATGGCTTAACACAATAGGGAGAGCCAAACGTGGCCTTACGAATCGCGCAAAATCAAATTTCAATTAAAGTTCCCAGGTGACTCTAAAAATTGCGCTGATCATAAATATGTCCCCTGTTCTGGTTTCTGAAGTCTCTAGGGTCTTCAATTTACGGTACAAAGTTAACCACCCAAATATGCATTCAAATTAAATTTCCAATTACTTTTCCCAAATAGCTTTAAAAATTCCCATTAATATAACCAAGTCCTCAATTGTGATTTTTGAACCCGTAAATGTCGGTAATTTAAATTTTAAAGCCATAGCTCAACAGTTAATTCCTCAATTTGAGCACATATCATTAAATTAAAATACATTAACCCATAAGGCCGTAAAGGTAATCTCTAATACAGATTTTGGGGTCGTTACATTAGGGTTCGAAATTCGGACACTTATTCGGATCCTCATGCATGATGGCAGATATGTAATTATGGCGTTTACTTGCCATTTCTCATGCATTAGGATTTAAACACTTAGACACTTATTCGGACCCTCTTGCATGATGGCAGATATGTAATTATGGTGTTTACTTACCATTTCTCATGCATTAGGGTTTGAAATGCGGACACCTATTCGAACCCTCTTGCATGATGGCAGATATGTAATTATGGTGTCTACTTACTGTTTCTGAGGCATTACTATTTAAACACTCAGACATGTCACGACCTAAGCCCGCCCCTAAAAGTTTGGTCCATGACCGGCCTGTACATAGGCCTCAAAATAGAATTTTAAAATAATATTTAAACATATATGGCACCTTAGGCGGAAGCAATATCAATAAAAGACAACATCCATTGAGTTTGTGCATACATGATGGTTTAATTGGATTTAAGCATTTAAATACATTTCCAAATATACATATACAATCTCAAAATTTATATAAATCTCACACACACTTACATAAGACTTAATAATTTCTAAGACTCCCAACAATAAATTAAGGCCTCCACGTGGAGACATACCCCAGGTGACTGGGTAGATAGGCAAACCTCAGTACAACTCTAGTGTCAATCCCCGATGGCTCACGTACAGAAATATACATAAAATAGAATGAGCAAAGCTCAGTGAATAATAGCAACGTAAGAAGGTTAATTGAATAAGCAAAACCTTGGATAAAATAAATAGACAGATACCAACCATATACAGGTCTTATCCATAACTATATTTCAAAACGGTCTCAGGCTCACATATAATACAGACTGGCTTCAAGCCCATATAGAATACAAAATGGCCATAGGCCCATGCAGAATACAAAACGGCCATAGGTCCAACACGTTATGCAGAGCGGCCTCAGGCCCAACAGATTATACAGAGCGGCCTTTGGCCTAACAGATTATATAGAACGGCCTCTGGCCTAACAGATTATATAGAACGGCCTCCGGCCTAACAGATTATACAGAGCGGCTGTAAGCCCATATATGATACAGAACGATTGTAAGCCCAGATATGATACAGAACGGCTGTAAGCCCAAATATAATACAGATCGGCTGTAAGCCCGGATATAATACAGAACGGTTGTAAGCCCAGATATAATACAGATCGGCTGTAAGCCCAGATATAATACAAAACGGCCTTAAGCCTAACATATTATGCAGAGTGGCCTCAGGCCCATATGTCAACAGATTGGCCTCGGGCCCATTATTAACAAAACAGAATGATTCCAGATACACAAAGATATCATTGTTCCATAATACACATATGTTTCATTTGTTCATCATCAATTCAGATAGTTAACTTGCAGATAATAGAACGTCAGCATTAACTATTAACAGTAAGTAAAACGTACTGTTACAGTACTATTACTCAATAGTGCACAAAGATTTTCCCATGGTTTATTACAAGTCGACACAGATGTCTTGCCGATAACAGAACATTAATAATAACTATTAATAGAAAGCAAATATATCACTGCATTAATAGGGACAGAACAATTTACATCATAACAGCCTCGGGCCCACGTCTATTACTAGGGACAGAACGACCTTAGGTCCATATCAATGCCATTATTCAAGCATATCGATTAATTGAAGCAAAGCACAACATCAATGGATTAGACCATTCACAAATAACAATACATAAATCATAATCACAGGAAGTAAGTGAAACATATTGTTACACTACTATTACTCACAGTGATCGGCGCCCGGTAGTAATGGGACAACGTCCTCGTCTGGACCTACAAGTACAGTGCACAACACATAATATGAGATTACACTCGATCCTTTACTTATTCTCTTTGATCATTCAATCAATTAGCCATTGTGGTACCAAGCTCATTATTCCTTAATAAGTCATAATCCATATCTCAGAAAATAGGAGAAATCGATGTGAAATGGTTTAGGTGAAGAAATGGTATAAAATTGGTTGACAGAAAATGAACATTCGTCACTAATTTGGTCATAACTATTTCTGTATTTATAATTTTGGAGTGAGACCACTGCCATTGGAAACTAGACTTCCGGGGCTTGATTTTAGGCTTAAGAATCACTCCAAACGAAGTCTCGAGGCAAATGATATGCTTATTCAAAGTTGGTGGAACAGAGCTGTCTCCCGCACGTTCAGGAAACAGAGCCGCACATGCGGCCCTGGACAGTTTGCAGTTCGAAAATGGCCGAAAAATTGGGACTTCTCATTTTCAAAATCGAACCTCAATTCCATGTAAATCAAAGCCCAAAACCCTTTAGTACATAACAAATTTCACATTATTAATCTTCATCAAACATCATAACCTCAAAATAAACAAATATGATGACTTTAATTCTTCAATCAAGCAACTCTTAGGATATCAAGGTTCAATGAAATATATACATAGAACCCTAACTCAAATGGGTTCAAAGCTTCCCTTATTATCATGATTTTATGAAATTGATGCCTCAAACATAAGGATTCATGATAATTTATCATACCTTAGTTCAGTCTTTGACTTGATCATAGTTCTCTTTAATTTCCCCAAGCTTCCATGGTTGATCTCCTTCTTCTCTCTTCAATTTCTTCAAGTCGTCTTCAAGCTCCCAACAATGGTGAACTCTCTCTCTCACTCTCTCCTGGCCTATCTTTCTCACGGTTCTCTCTCCCTCAGATATTTTGTTTTTGACTTCCAAAAAGATGAGTTCACAACTCATATGGCATATCTCTCTATATATAACTTATATCACACACAAGCTTAACACAAGGGAGAGCCAAACGTGGCCTTGCGAATCGCGCAAAATAAAATTTCAATTAAACTTCCCAGATGACTCTAAAAATTGTGCTGATCATAAATATGTCCCCTGTTCTGGTTTCTGAAGCCTCAAAGGCCTTCAATTTGCAGTACCAAGTTAGCCACCCAAACGTACATTAACGAATCAGACAAACTAGATTTCCAATTAATTTTTCCAAATAGTTCTAAAAATTCCCACTAATATATCTATGCACTCAATTCCGATTTCTGAACCCACAAAGGTCGTCAATTCCGATTTTAAAGTCATAACTCAACAGATAGTTCTTTAATTCCAATAGATATAATTAAATTAAAACACAGTATCCCATAGTTAAACAAGGATGACTTCTTATACACATTTTGGGGTCGTTACAGGACACTTATTCGGACCCTCTTGCATGATGGTTGATATGTAATTTTGGTGTTTACTTGCCATTTCTCATGCATTAGGGTTTAAACACTCGGGCACTTATTCGGACTCTCTTGCATGATGGCCGATATGTAATGATGGTGTTTACGTACCATTTCTCACGCATTAGGGTTCGAAATTCGGACACTTCTTCGGACCCTCTTACATGATGGCAGATATGTAATTATGCTGTTCACTTACCATTTCACATGCATTAAGGTTTGAGCACTCGGACACTTATTCAGACCCTCTTGTATGATGGCAGATATGTAATTATGGTGTTTAATTGCCATTTCTCATGCATTAGGGTTTAAACACTCGGGCACTTAATCAGACACTCTTGCATGATGGCAGATATGTAATTATGATGTTTACTTACCATTTCTCTTGCATTAGGGTTCGAAATTTGGACACTTATTCGGACCCTCATGCATGATGGCAGATATGTAATTATGGCATTTACTTGTCATTTCTTATGCATTAGGATTTAAACACTCGGACACGTATTCAGACCCTCTTGCATGATGACAGATATGTAATTATGGTGTTTACTTACTGTGGACGCGCCCTTGGGATTTATGCCACCACAGTTCGGACTCCTTTTTGTGTCACGGTTCTTAGTCTGAACCAAAGAGTCCAAATCCAGCAAATTGTTTTGAGAAAACAGATTTTTAGAAAAGAAGTGCCAAACATGGACTGCTTTGCCAGATACAAAGTCGCCACCTAAATATTTTTTTTAATGGGGGAATTTAGGAAACCCTGACTCATTTGCCTAAGGCCACGTGTCCATCATCACCAAAGTTGCCTCAGTTCGGGAACTTGGGTACGATTGGGTAAGGTCAACTATGAGCACCCCTTCTCGCCCGATCCGAAGATCGGCCTCTACTAACCATGATATCCAATTTTGAAAACGTTATGTGTTCTTATTCCGGTTAATTAGTTAGAATTACTATGTGATGCGCACAACAAAACAAGTATAGATTAGATCGCCTAATTCGGAACAAAGCATCGCATATCCGTTTGTTTGAAAAATGTTTTGAAATTTGCTACTCGCGAGTAGGCTAAAACACAGATTTCAACGAGTTATTCCAACTCAAACAATCCAACCTTCACCCACAGGTATTCAGGCAGTTTATATCACATAAGCATCTAGCCACATGGTAAGCATGCTGTCATATTAACATTCACACTCATGAGAGATGCTAAAACATAAACCACTTACAGTGTACTCCAAGCCAAAACAATAAACTAGTTAGTAATCATGCATGATCCTAGTTCATGTTAAAATGGCTAATGCATCGCATACAGAATGTCACTAGAATAGGCTCGGCTAATCTAAGGATGACATGTGAAATGCAACAGATAGCATGTATTCAAGTTTGATTTGAAATACTTATGCCGTTAGCATGATGCGCTGAGCCTGGTGCATGCAATACTGATGAATGATGCACACATGCATAGCATAAGGATGCTAAATTAAATATGACCTAATACTAACCATCAAAAGCAGGTAAGTAAAAAGGGAGAAAGAAGTGGGGGTTGGAAGACATGCACACACGCACCCACACTTATTACAAATTCGCCCTCGCTCGGAGGAACCAGAAGAATATACAAATTAACTAAGTATCAAGCTAATTAATTATTCAGACAATTAACTAGTTAAGCAAATTAACTAAGCTATTTAAGAAGTAAAAGCAGCCTCAGGAAGAGGGCCCAATGCGTGCGCGCTCGGTTCTACTCGGAAACCCACTGTCATGCACAAATTTGCCTCTGTTTCCCCTGTTCTGCTCCTTTGAAAATTGCACAACTCCCAAGGTATGCTCCAGGGACACTGTGGATCACCACCGGCTAAGATAAATGGTCACCGACCATGGAAAGATGGTCATCGACCATTGGTTGAGCTCTCGGCCACAAATATTTGGTCGGTCGGTAGTATAGATAGCCGGCCGGCCAAATCTTCCTGCAGAATCCTGTTTTGACAGCAGCAGAGGGCAAAACAAGGCATGTCAATGCATTCCAAGCAAATGTGTGCACCAACACATCCCTTATCATGTTTGTGACTCAAAGGGGTATGTTCCTTGATTCTCGGGCCACCAATCGCGCATTTCAATGTGTGATGGCCCAAGTAACCAAGTGTGCATATTGATATCAAATGAAGTGCAATGTACATAAACAAACAAGGGAGCCTTCAACCTCTATCATGGCTTGATCAAGAGGCGAAAGATGAGTGCAATGATATACAACCTGGGCATGTTAGCTAACATGCTATGAGGACAAGCATGCAAGTATGATCATGGGGCAAACATGCAAACATGCAAGCATGTGAGATGCAATGCCGACATGCAAGTGTGCAAGACATATGGCATATTAAGCGACCAAAGCAAGGAGAAGAATGCATGCCAAATGAACTAAGATTTAAGCAAGCAACACATGCGATAGACCAAGTATGCAACAACACACAAGGTGAGCATGCCACAACATGCGAGAATGGACTTAGACTAATTTAAGCAGCCCTCGAACAAGTCTAAAACAGTGGCCAACATGCTCAAGAATTGAAGCCAAAATAAATACAAATAGGCATGCATGCAAGGTCCAACACTTGAGTACATAGAGACAACTTCTAAGAACACTTAAAAGAGAATAAACATGGACCAATGGCATGCATTATAAGCTCTGAAATTGCATGGGAAAGAGGTGCCAAACCGACCAATCAACACAAGCAAAGCATGCAAGCATGGCCAAAGCTCAAGACAAGCTAAAAGGGTATTGAACTACACTTAGCAAAACCAAACATGGTGGGATTTAAACGACTGAAATTAGGGTTTTAGCATGTCAAAATGAACCCCAAGAACCATTTAGATGGCATCTAAGTGAGTTACACGTGGAAGCATACAAGAAGCCAAACATGGAGCATAAGATGGCAACCTTATAAAGCATTAAAGGGACATCAAATGCAAGCATACAAGCATGCCATGAGGACTAAAATGACATGCTAAGTGGTTCCAAACCATTGAAATGATGCAAGCAATGCATGCTCCACACTCACGCACTCAAGGCCTACAAACCAAAATGCAAGGTGGGTATACTAAGCATGTTGAGCATGAATAAAGCAACTGAAAACAGAGCTAAAACACACTAAAACAAGCATGAAAGCTTCACAAAGCTAGGCCTAAATCATGCTAGAACAAGGGACAAAGCCTAAAGCATGTTAAGGTACATTTATGGCATTACAAGACAAGTATGCTAAGCATGCATGGTGTGTCTAAAGCAAGTAAAAACAGAGGTAATATATGGCAAAATAATACCAAATAACACTTAAGACATGGCCAACATAGTCCTAAACTAAGTGCTCACACATGAGGCAAAAATGGCCCTTTTTCAAGGACAACAAGGAGAGGGGGTGGCCCTCTCCTTCTTGGGACCTCAAGACACCATCCTTACCACTGAAATCCCTCAAGATTTCAGTAGTGAGGAGGCCCAAACAAGGTGGTCCCGGAGCTCACCAAAATAGCACAAAATGGGGGCCAAACAAGGCCTAAGAGGGGTCAAACAACCCCAAACAACAAAACACTCGTAAACAATAATTTTAAGCAGGTAAAAACAGAACTTTTATATGTTATACACTAAGCTCAAAAATAGTTGCAAGGTAGACAAAAAAACTATGCAAAAAAGGGGGATTTAAAGGTAAAGTTGTTACCCTTGTAGACCTCCTTCACAAACAATGCTCCAACTGGTTCTTTGAGTTCAAAACCACCCAAGAACACCAAGAACAACCCTCTGGCCCCTTAGCAACCAAGAGAAGGTGTAATACTATGTGTTTGTGTGCAAAAATAAGACTAAAACACACACAAAGAGTGCAAGAGGGGGAGATATTGAGATGGAATAGATACACTACTCAAACCCTAATAGCAGAGCTCTCTCTAAATTTTTGTAACCCTAATGGAGGGAGAAGAGGCTCCCTCTTATAGAGATTACTCTTGCAAAGCTTTCCAAACAAGCTAGTCAAGAGGGAGATCCCCCCATACACGTGTATGGAAGGGAGCAAAGTGTATGCCAGCTAGCACAGCTGGCATAAAAATATCTACAAAA